>JAKTPC010000110.1:0-15459 GCA_030557395.1 Ambrosiozyma platypodis
CGTATTAGTCCTTAAAGGCAGTTCCACCTGAAGAGTGGTCAGATACCTGGATACCCATGGTGTGTGTCACCAGAACCTTTCTTTATGAAATGGCTAATGTCAGAGAAGAGAACTAATTAAACTAAGTTCCAGTTTCAGAGAGCAGTTCCGGCGAGCTGAAGATACTCATAGTTTTGCTCTTGCTGGACGTCAACGCCGCTCGCACATATCTTTTGCAGCAACTGTGTTTACGTTTGGATAAATTACTGTTCGAATATGACGAGATGTGTGATAAATACGCTGCTCTTTCTCAACATCGTTCAGCTATAGCTGCAGCATTACCCAAAGGGGCATAGTTTAGCTCCATAGGAGTTTCTTGCAGCGGGCGGCGCAACGTGACCGTTGGTGAGACCTGCGAGACCTGCTAAGTCCTGCCAGCAATCCAACCTCTCTAATTTAAATTAAACTTGGCACGACGAAAATTCCCTGGATTAAAGCCAGGGAATCTATATATGTTTTCCGGTGATTTTTTTTTCTTTTAAAGTGGTCAGAGGTTCCTGGAATTCCAAATTCTTCTAGACAATTCTCTCACCATGCAACTTCCTGCTACATATCGAGTTTGATACTACAGTTACATTGTGGTCCCATCCAACATCTTTCAATCTCCTAGCTTTTACTAACTCCAAAACGTTCAGAGTTTGTAAGAATTAGGGTATACGACTGGTTTAGTGGAATCCGATTAATCTGACTGCTTCCACATGACCAAAAACTCGGGCTGAAATAAATATTTTATTCGTCATGAGTTTATTTTTGAGGTACTGGAGCAAACTGAATTGCTCCTCGATTGTCTGTCTATTCATTTTTTTAACTAAAAGTCAAAAAATCCGTTCAATCTTATATTGTGGAAGGTACATACTCTCTCTTTTTTGCCACACATACTGTCTCTGTGTTGCTGGATATTATCTCTTTGTTTTGGAAGCATCAGCAATTAAACTCAACAAACAACAGCATAGTTCATAGAACTTGCTAGTTTCATTCCGAATATATTTGGTTATTAAGTCATCCTACTTCCAGTCAGCCGAAATACTGTTTAATAATGATTTGTGGTTATAGAGCGCACATATCTTTGCTTGTAATTGCTGACAGGTTTCAAGCAGCACTTGCATCCTAATTCTTTTTTTTTTTGTTCCAATCAATTTTATATTCATTTGGTTTATGAATATAAAGATCTTATAATTTCGAAAGCCACTTTAGGTTTTGTCAACTCCGAGACGTTGTCATCGTTACATGCATCAAAAATTTAAACCCCAAGCAAAAGGCAAAACCCTATATCTCAGCCTGAAGAAAATGTTAGAAAGGCGAAACAGCGGAACAATTGTAATTCCTCTTTTGTGTTTTACTTTGAACTTTTTCCTTTTTTTATATTCGTATAATTTAGCTGTTTGGAACTTTTTATTTGATTTTGCGGTCATACTTAATGTGAATTTGAATTTATATACACTAGTACAACAATAATAAGAAGTTAATCGTCCTCGACTAAGGTACAACTCCAAATTGAGGTAATGTAGGTATGAATAAAATCAAAATTAAATAATGCATAAACAATTCAAAAATTAAGCAAAGAATATATTAATTAGCAAATAAATAAATACTTATAAAATCAAATCATCACGATCCCAACCACAACCCCTATGATTCTCTAAAGTTCGGGAAGGTTGAGCTTTATTAGCATCGTCGATATGTAAAACAAAAGGATTTCTATCAACCCCATGAAATTTCAAATTGGCAAGAGTATGATTGACTTCTCTATGTTTAGCTTCATCTGCTCTAATATATTGAATTAAGTCATAAAATGTAGAATCATCTGGCATATTCCAATAATTTTTAGCAATTTGAGGAACATCAATTTTAGAAAGGTCAGGACATAAACCTAGTTCCATATCACTTAGACATCTTGAGTAGGTACTTACTGCTTCTTCTTCTAAATAACCAACAAATCTATGACAAATCTTCGGATAAAATAAATAAACTACAAAAAAACAAATGCAAAACAGATATTGACCAAAATATAACAGAATTTGTGTAAATAACGTTGGTTTAGCAATTTTAAGAAAAGTTAACAAATGCATTTTCTCATTGTATGCTTCATCAAGTAATGTTTCAACCCAAGCTTTATCTCTTTTAAATCTTCTCAAAGCATGCAAATGTCTTAGAAATCCAGCAACGGCACCTGGAATACCAGCAATATTTTCTAAAACAATAAACCTGGCTAACCACTTATCAGGAGTCAGTCTATGTGCACTGTTAGCAATTGAAATCTGATGCTCCTTGTCTCTTGGTTCTTTGTATCCTGTAAAAAAATCAAATGAGCTTCTTAGAAATCCCATAAATTCGTAAGCAATAAAGTCAGATAAAGAAGAAGGAGCTCTATGCTCAAATTTGATATCATACATATCTTGGAAATCATAACCTGGATGTGGGAAGGCTGGCTTGGTTAAAAACTTATCATCTGGTTCTAGTTTAGACAACACATTAACAAGTTTAGTGCCTTCGGGCTCTGGTAAATGGGGACGTAGGAGTCTTTCATTGGATTGTTGACTTTCAACCTCTGTGGCTATAGAAGTAGCTGTCATCTTTTTCAAAATATGAATTTTCAATTTGCCCAATATATTTTAAAGAAAGAGAGTTTACGTTAAAGTGGAGAGTTTTGATTTTTTAAACAATACGGGTGTTAGCACAAAAGACAAAAGCGGTGGGTGATTCTGACGACCTTTCAACCGAGAGCCAATTCCACAACTTGTAGCTCAGATCCAGATTATTATGAGAATATCTCAAAACTAGAGAAAGTTGATGGTTACCTCAACCCAAATAGGAAAATACATTACAGGAGTAACTCAAGGAAATAATCAATCCCCCCCCCTCCCCCCCCTACGGAAAAACACGACTACACCACTTTGACAGAAACCAAGCACTTACTCACTTCAGCATTTGTCCCACAATATCTTGTCATTAGGCACTAGCCAATTGATATCATGTAGAGACTGTACACGCCGATGGCTGTTGTGTTTGTAAACGGTGGATGTTCGCCTTGCGAATGCTCGGCCTTATCTTTATCTTAATTTGATGAATCAGTTGAACTCGAACAACAATTCTATGCCTCTGTTCACGCTTTCTTAGAGGACTTCTATGTTTCCCAAATCCCCACTCATCAAAACCATAACAAGAACTATGTCCACCTCTCTCAAACATGCCCAAGGCTTCATTGACTTTGTCAATGCTTCTCCAACTCCTTACCACGTTGTCCGCTCAGTTAAAACTCAATTGACAGAAGCCGGTTTCCAAGAACTTTCAGAGCGTGTTAATTGGGCAGGTAGAGTTAAAAAGAACTCTAAATACTTTGTCACCAGAAATGCTTCATCTATCATTGCTTTTACTGTTGGCGGTGACTATCAACCAGGTAATGGAATTGCCATCGTTGGTGGCCATGTTGATTCTCCAGTGTTAAGAATTAAACCCATTTCAAAGCAGTCGAAAGAAGGTTACATTCAAATTGGTGTTGAAACTTATGGTGGTGGTATCTGGCATACTTGGTTTGATCGTGATTTGAGTATTGCTGGCAGAGTTTTTGTTACAGATCCAAAGACAGGAAATTATGTTTCAAGACTAGTTAAAATCGATAAACCATTGTTAAGAATCCCAACATTAGCCATTCATTTATCAAAGGATAGATATGTTAAGTTTGAATTCAACAAGGAAACTCAATTCAAGCCTGTTGCTGGTTTAGAGTCAGCTACTTCCGATGCCAAAGATTCACACAAAGGAGGTTGTTGTGGAGGCGAAGCATTAACCGATGAGCAATTTCATTCTGTTAAGACTGTCATTGAAAGACATAACAAAGAATTATTAGACTTAATTGCTAAAGAATTAGCGGTTGAAGTTTCTCAAATTGAAGATTTCGAATTGATCTTATACGATACTCAAGCTTCTTGTATTGGTGGTTTAAATGACGAATTTATTTTTTCTCCAAGATTGGATAATCAAGTTACTTGTTATTGTGCTACCCAAGGTATCATTAACTCTACTGCGACTTTATTCAAGCAATCTGGTATTCAATTGATTTCCTTATTTGACCACGAAGAAGTTGGTTCTTTATCAGCCCAAGGTGCCGATTCATCATTCTTACCAAATATTTTGGAAAGATTAACCAAATTAACGGCCAATCCGGAAGTTGACCTAAAATCCGAATTACCATCTTCTTATTTCTTAACTACGATGGCCAAATCTTTTATCATTTCTTCTGACATGGCTCATGGGGTTAATCCAAACTATGCTGAAAATTATGAAGCTTTCAATAAACCTAGATTAAACGAGGGCCCAGTCATTAAAATTAATGCCAATCAAAGGTACGTTACTAATTCAGCTGGTATTGTTTTATTAAAGAAAATTGGTACTTTATCCAAGACACCATTACAGTTATTTGTTGTTCGTAATGACTCTCCGTGTGGTTCAACCATTGGTCCAATGATCAGTGCCAAATTAGGTGTCAGAACTTTGGATTTAGGTAACCCACAATTGAGTATGCATTCTATTAGAGAAACTTGTGGTTCTAAAGATATTGAGTTATTAGTTAACTTATTTGATAGCTTCTTCGAACGTTATTCTGAGTTAGAAGCTACCGTTTTAGTTGATGGTTTATGCAACTAGAATTAAAACAAAAAAAAAATAATGTATAATCAGTATTTATTTAATTAAGAACTTTATATAATATAAGAGACCCTAGTTACTGGTTTAAATTGAGAATTAACGGTGAACGTAAAAACAGATCAGAAAAGTTAATAAGGATTGGTGAGTGATACGCGTTCCATTGAAAAATCAAATTTATCGTGCTGGCAATGTGATGGGACAGTAAAGAATTTCACGAATTCCTGGTTTTACACCTATTTCACTTGATCAGACACAAACACAACAGCAGGTCATTATATAATGTCTCTATTAAACAAATGCATAATTTCATTTTTACTCATGCAGCTAGCAGTGTGCTCAAAGTCTTCACCTGCTTTGCTTTTGTCATATAAAATGGTTCCAGGCTTGAAATCATCTTTACCACACAGTGAGCAACTACCATTCACACCAGAAGAGGCAAATTATATAGTTAAATCCACTTTTGAACAATGTCTTTCTGATTTATACATTGTAGTTCATGCTCCAGGTCTTAAAGTGGAAGATTTCCAACGTTTCGAAGGCTTTGACTTTTTAAGAGATTCAGTAGCAAAGTCAAGTACTGTGATAAGTATGCCTAACATTGTTTTCGATGAAAATAAAGAGAAAGCATTAGACCTGGATTCATTTACTAAAACATTGAAGATACAGTGTAATGTTCAAATATATGAGATCAATAACGATGACGAAGACGAATTTCCAAAATATATCGATACAAGAAAAAGATTAATCAAAGTGAACTTAACAGGATTATCAGATGAATTAACCGAAGAAGAAAGAATTCAAAAATTGAAAGATTTTGATTATTTATTAAAAAGAATTGCTAGAAAAGCTCCTACACCTAATTTTTCAGTTTTGTATACAACCAAAACAACACGAGATGCCGATTTAGATGAATTAAATGACCCAGATAATGTCATTGAAATGCACGACTTGCCAAATGATCCTAAAGCAATCAGCCTAGAATTAAGAAATAAAATGAGAGCAGCTAAAAATATGATTTTCCCAGATATGACTATTTTTGATAAATCCAGATATTTTGAATTTGAACGTAATCCAAGCAAAGAAAGAAATTTGCTAGAAGATGATGCTCTTCCAAATGGTATGTGGGCTAAAGATGCACAACCTAACGCCAAGACCATGGTTGATGATACTTGGAATGAACCAAAAACTAAGGAAATCCGCAAAGACGAATCCTTGTACAGATTTGGTGAAGATAGTAAAGAGGTTATAACACTGGCTAGTCAAAGACAATTTATTTTAGATAATGCCGCTTTCATTGCGTTTGGATTTTTGGCTATTGGTTCAATAATATTTTTTGATTTTTTGAAGCTACTGTTCTTAGGAATCAAAAATCTTTTCACAGTATCTAAGAAGAAAGTTGGTAAAGACAAAACTAGAGTGGAAAATAAGCCAGTTAAGGAACAAAAAGAAGATTAATTTTTTTTTGTTATAATTCTTTAGGTTAAAATCCGTATATCTAAATATTATTTCCTAATAAGTAATGTACTCATTCGTTTAAAATCTATAATAGAGCTGACTGTCTATCGTCTCCCGTTCATCGTAATGGATGGTAGAACCCTCAGATAGCGAGCCTCTAAGGAAGAAAAAATACTTGGACATTAACAAACCTTTGAACAAACAAGCATCTAGACTTCAAGTATCTTCTTCCATTTGAAGAATCCAATAATAATGCTTAAAATACAGTCAAGTATCATCAGAAAGCGCAATATACGCTTACCAAGATGCAAAAGAACATTATCGACACTACCACAGCTAACCATATCAGAAGAAATCAGACAAGCAGTTAATGAGAAAAGACCAGTTGTTTCATTGGAAAGTACTATTATTTCTCATGGATTGCCATATCCAGCTAACTTTGAAATGGCTAAGACAGTGGAGAACCTAATAAGGGAAAACGGTGCCGTCCCAGCTACAATTGGTTTTATTAATGGTGTTCCAAAAATTGGATTAACAGATGGAGATTTGGAGATATTGGCAGATAATAGAGACAAATCTAGACCTAAACATAAGGTCTCCAGAAGAGATATTCCGTATGTTATGACTCATGGTATCACTGGTGGTACAACAATTGCAGCAACCATGATTTTATCTGATAAGGCAGGTATTGATGTGTTTGCAACAGGTGGTTTAGGAGGGGTCTCCAGACCATTTGAATTAATGGATGTTAGTGCTGATCTAGATGAATTATCTAAAACTCCCGTCAGTGTTGTATGTTCTGGGCCTAAATCTATTTTAGATGTTAGACGAACAATGGAATATTTGGAAACTAAGGGTGTGCCAGTTTCAACCTTTAATGATGGAAATTTCCCAACAGGTACAACTGAATTAAATGTTCCTGGGTTTTATACCAGAGATTCTGGCGTTGCATCTCCTTTCACTTTCAGTGACTTCAACCATGCTGCCCAAATGATCTACAACGGTAAATACACGATGAATTTAGACAACGGTTATGTGTTCTGTATCCCTGCTCCAATTGATGTTGCTCTACCAGACGCTTTAATTAATAGCATTATTGAAGAAACGTTAATTGAAGCTGAACAGTTTGGCATCTCGGGTAAAGATATAACTCCATTTATGTTAAGCAGAATTAATGAAAAAACTAATGGTGTCAGTGTTAAATGCAATGTCGATTTTGTTAAGAACAACGCAATTTCAGGTTCTAAAATTGCTAAAGCTTTGAGTGATTTAAAATTAGGAAAGGTAAGTAATTGATTCTCTTTTCTTGTTTTTTTGTTTTTTTTGGCCTTTTTGAAATTCTTTATTTTAAGTTTTATCTCTTAATAGATATGATGACACTAACCAACTATATGTAACCATTTCTCTTTTAGACTAGTCAAGGTGTGAATACCCACTCTACAAACATTCCAATAATAGAAGACAAAGAAGAATTCAAAGTTTCAGAAAAAAGTGACGAATCCGAACAAGGAGTGGAGACTGTCAATGCTGCTGTTGTTGGTTCTGTTGCTCTAGATTCCACTTGTATAATATCATCGAAAGAGCCAAAATTGGGAGATTCAAATCCAGGTCAAACATATCAATCTATTGGAGGTGTTGGCTTTAATATCGCCTTAGCTTCTAATGCAGCAAACACAACTGGTCAAACTCTGTTTGTTTCTGCTATCAATGAATCCGACGCTGCTGGTTTAACTATTGCCGCAAAATTTAAACAGTTAGGATTACCAAGAGAAGGAGTTTTGAATATGAAGAATGATAAAACTGCTCAATACACATCTATGCATAATTCACAAGGTGATTTATTGTTAGCTTGCGCAGATATGGATATCATTGAACGAATTCCATCCGATCATATTGTTGAAAGTCTGTCTAAGTATCAACCAAAATATGTTTTATTTGATTCTAATATCTCGGTAAAATTAATGGAATCTGTGATATCCCAATCATCTAAAATGGGGTTTAAGTTAATGTATGAACCAACTTCTATCATTAAAGCTTCCAAATTAGGCCAATTAAATTTGAAATGTTTTCCTCAACATAGTATTGAATTAGTTACTCCAACGGTGTCTGAGTTAAATACCATTTTCGAATCTTTCAATAACAATGGAAAATTTGATGATTTGGATAATTGGTTCCCAGTTCTAGATACATTAGGGTTAGATTCAAAAATAAGAAATCAACTAGAATCAGCATCACGTAAATTCCCATTAATTAAAAAATACATCGAAGGAGGTATATTTCAACAAGCTTTCAGATTATTGCCGTATCTACCTAACATTTTAATTAAAGATGGTAAGAATGGTTTACTGATGATTCAAATAACAGAAGAAACTACTTCATTAGATGCCGCAATCAACCCTTTCACTTTTAATTTCAAAGCGCCATTGGAAACATATTCGAGTTTTACATTATTGAATAAAGGCAGACATGATTTAGGTGTTTTAATCCAACATTTTCCTGGTCTTAAATTAAAGTCGGAAGATATTAAAAGTGTTACAGGTGCTGGGGATTCATTAGTTGGATATTTATTAGCTGGTTTAGCTAAAAATGAAAATGAAGAATTACTGACGGATATTCTAAACATGGAAAGAGAAGAGTTAATTATGAGTTCCCAGAAAGCAGCATGTTTGAGTTTGGCAAGTGATGATGCTGTGAACTATGAAGGAATTAAAGAACTATTTATGTAGTACCTAGTAATTGAACATTCACACACGTAAAAATCACCAGCCTCACCTACCAGCCACACAAAGAGCGCCTCTCGGCGTTACAAATGTTCCGAGCCGAAATAATCACTGTTCAGCCTCTATTAAGAAGAAAACGAAGAGGGTCTTCGGCGTACTTTTTTTATATGTAACGAACGCACCCAAGGGCCAACATTCACGCTTCAGATCAGGTTTTGCTAATTTCGGTCTTCTGGTTGCTTTGCCTTTTTCATACTATAATTTGTTTAGACCTAAAGTTATCTGAGCAAAAGATGTCACCAACTGCAACAGCTACAAAGTCATCAACGGCCATCCCACCGGGTAGAGTGGAAACTTTGTCTGCTGACCAAGAACGTGTTTTGAAAGAAGTTTGGATGTACTATTTACACTTCTGTGGGTATGACATTACTCCTGCTTCTCTTTCAAGGGCTGGTACTATATCAAGAGTTGCCACAAGGAAAAGCACAATAAATTCAATAGATTCATCTGCTGTAAATGGTAAAAAGAAAGGTTTATTGGGAAGATTCAAGAGAGGCCATTCAAAGAAAAAATCCGTTGAAAAACTGGAGAAAACTATACCTGAATTGTCAGGCACTGATCCTTGTGTTTTATTGAAGACAGATTTGAAAGTTCATGATGCTTTAAAAGATTTAAAAGTTGATGAATTAAAAGATTCCCTTTGGAAGTTTCTAAGACATGATTCTCCGGATAACTTAATTTTAAGATTTGTTAGAGCTAGAAAATGGGATGTCGACCAATCATTGCTGATGCTTGCTAATACTTTGAAATGGAGAGAATACGAAACTAAAGTTGATGAACTACTAATGGATAGTGAATTAGGTTTATTAAATAAAAAGAGAAAAGGAGTTTTAGATCAATTTAGAGTCGGTATTTGCGTGATTAGAGGCCATGATAAAAAGAATAGGCCAGTTGTTTATATTAGACCAAGATTTCATCAACCAAAAGTTTTATCCCAAGAAGACGTTCAAGGTTTCACCTTATTGATTATCGAATATGCTAGATTAATAATCACTGAACCTGTTGATTCATGTTCTGTTTTATTTGATTTAACTGGCTTTACAATGGCCAGTATGGATTATGCTGCTGTTAAATTCATCATTGGTGCGTTTGAAGCCCATTATCCTGAATCATTGGGTGTTTTATTTATCCATAAAGCCCCTTGGTTATTTAGTGGTATTTGGAATATTGTTAAGAATTGGTTAGATCCCGTTGTTGCATCCAAGATTGTGTTCACCAAAACCATAGAAGACTTGAACAAAGTTATTGATCTAAAACATATTCCAAAAGAAATAGGAGGTGAAAGTGAGTTTGAATATGAATATTTAGAACCAACGGAATCACAAAATGGTAAATTAGATTTGAATGTTAAAACACAGGAAGCTTTAGAAGAAGAGAGAAAAGAATTGATTTCTCAATTTATTTCTAAAACAATCGAATGGATCGAATCTACTACTAAAGAAGAATCACAGACTAAATTACAAGAAAAAATTGCTATTGGTAAACAATTATCTGAAAATTATAAGAAATTGGACGGCCATATTAGAAATAGATCAATTTACGATAGATTAGGTTTTGTTACCTTTGAATAATCTATTCTTTTTACGATGTAAACGAGCTTCCCCAACCCCTACCCCCACCTTCCACCTCCCCTCGATCTTGGGTCCTTTCCAATTAGACATTTATTCTTGTATAATTTTAACGCTCTTATATTTTATTCTTATCCTTCTTGTTATATCAATTACTTTTTATGTTTTTGATTGATATATTTTTTTTTAATTTTATATTATTGACACTCTTATAATTTTTCTTTTCTTTTTTGCCATTAGGTTTTATTCTCGATTTTGTTTTCTGTTCATGTTTTACATCTTTGTTTTCTTTTTTAATTGATTTTTTTTTTTGATGAATTCTTCTCTTAATACAAGTTTTTGCATGCACTGCTTTATTACATTTTATTTTGAACCTTGTATATATATATGTATTAATGAAATCATAATCTTTTATATAAAAATAATAAGCGATAAAAAATTAAGTAAAGTAGGCACAGAAAGAATAAATAACATCGTTCGTATGGCTAAATAGAAAATCAAGTTGTGGTTATATCACAATCAAATCACCAATGACCTTGAGTGGCATCATTACCATCGTTTCTCCATTGTCCAGCCATACCAAGGAAAGAGGGCTTTTTCTGTTGTTGCTGTTGTTCAAGTTCAGGTTTCTTGCTGATCACTTTGGAAGCTTTATAGGTAAGTATTCTCTTACCCCAGCTACCAGCGGCAGCATTACCAGTTTCGTCTCTGCATTGTTTCAAGAACGGCAATAATGACGTACCACCAGTACCTTTTAAATCTTTCGAATCTTTGGTAGCAGGTGTTTTAGCCAAACCTGCTCTTAAAGTCTTTGTAGTTGACGAGCCCATGGATTTTGATTTTTGAGCCTGGATCACGATATATCTGGTAACGATTTGGATATGTTTGTCTCTGAATGATTTTAACATTGCGACACTGGCGTCATAAGCTAGAATTAATTCTGGATGAGTTTGAGCGTTTTTGGTAACGTAATCACGGATAACATTGATTTTTGATAGATGGATTAAGAAATCGGCATGTTTACCAGGCATGTACTCTCTCATTTCTTTCATGAATGGATTTTCTGCTTCGGAAGGCGAAGTTGATGATGATGAAGATGATGAGGATTCACCCGTTGAGAAATGATCAACATTTAAAATCAAATCCAAAGTTTGGATTAAAGAGGATTGAGCATTCGAGCCACCTGAATAAACTCTTGGTTTTGCTTCATTTCCATAATAAACTCCATTTTCTAAACCAGCGGCTTCCATATTCCTCCAACCGGCTAAATAGGGTCTTAATTTAAAATAAAACACATGAGGATCACACATCTCTTCCATTCTCATTAACACTGAACCTAAATGATCGATCAACTCTGCTAGTTTTTTCAAGTTTTCAACAAGTAAATCGGGTTGATTGGTTCTTGCATTTTCAATTGCATCCAAACCGATCGTGATGCTTGGAGCGCCGATTGATTCGAAATACACACTGACTAAATAAAACCAGCTTTCATCTAATGAACCAGTATACGTAGTTATAGTTTGAACATTATTTAAGAAATCATCTTCATTATATTCATCAATATCAGGCATGATTAACTTATAATTCCATAGGCATAATCCAGCGTAAGTTGCAATAGGAGGCAATCTTAAATGATCAGACACTTTAATCCATGGATTTGCAACTGATTCAGGCAACTTATTTTCAGGCTCATTAATACCCCATATGTACGCATGAGCAATAAAGCTCAATATGGAGTAAGCTCTTCTGTATTCAGGTTCTGTGTGTAAATTATCAGTGGATAGTAAAGGTAATTTATCAACAACGGATCTGATTCTTTTGGTTAATAGCAGAGCAGGGATAGCTTGGGCTATTCTTTCCCAAGGTTTGTAGTATGGAGGTAATGTTTCTAAAGGCAAACCTTCTGGTAAAAAACCTGTTTTGGAAGAAACGTCGTAGTCTTTTAGGTTAGGTAGTGGGTGGGTGTATGACATTGTGTATTGTATGTATATATTGGTCTTGAGTTCTTGGGGTCTTGGGGGTCAAATAACGGTCCAGGCGGTGTTTCTTTTGGTGTCTTTTGGTCTTTAGGTGGCCGTTTCAGGGGCAGCAGATGTTAAATTAGACAAAGAAATGGATATAGAGGATGTGATTTTGCTAAATATTTAGAAGATAGCCTTTGGTTGTGGTTTATTTTTTTTTTTTTTTTGCAATAAACGTACGATCGAACTCAATGTTTGCAGACACACTGAAAATAAAATGAAAATGAAGTCCGCTAAAATTCCAAAAATTCAAATTGGACTCTCCGCAGAAGTCATCCACCACATTAAACATAAGAAGATGGACTCGGAACGTACTTCCGTTCCAAGACAGAGAGACAAAGTCACTACATAATTAGGGGCTATCCTTTTAACCCAACCACAGTCACACACAACCAGGATTGCCGGCTCTTCTTGTAACTAATATATGTACGACGTTGTCCGACAAGCAAGGGAAAGATGTGCGACGATCGACGCGCCTATAGTAAAGGTATCAACAAGAGTATATTCTAAAATAAAATCGGAAGCAATCTATGTATGTATGTATGTACAAGTTTCCAACTCTTTAACAGCTCTTTTTAACATTGCCACACTAACTGTCCCATCGGTTTTAATCTTAGCTTTGAAAACATAACCCAAAAAAGACATAGTAGAACGATTCCAAATACTTACATTCAAAGATGTTTCTTGAAGCAAGTATCTAACCACAACCAAGAAATTCTGTTTGGCAAGGTATGGGTCTTTGCTTGAGTCGATAAAGTATTCAAGGTCTCTGAGTAGTTTGACCGTGTATTCGCTTAGTGCCGTGAACTTGATATGTAGTGGAGCTGTAGATTCGATGCTGGCTATTAGGTCCACTAGTTTGATTAGGTTTTGCTCATTGGAAAATTTTTCGATGAAGGGGTAAACGTAGTATTTTGAAAAGGCTAGTTTTTCAGGATCCGGGTTAGGGGATGTAATTGCTTCAAGTAAATTTGCAGTGGCCTTGTCAATTTGATTAGAGTGGAGTAAAAATTTCAACTCTTTAATTGTTTCATTGGATTCAATTTGCGGATTGAACAAGTTGAAAATTAGCTTTATCCTTTCTTTATTGAAAGACACATCGAAATTCAAATTCACATTGAAAATCGGATTCTTCATTTTCCATAAATACAGATCTATAATCGAGCGCATGGTTTCTATTTGCAATTTACTTAACGGACGTTGATTAAACACATGGTCAGGAATATCAGTGTTGAAATGCAACCAGCTCTGCATGATTGAAGCTAGTCGACGATGGAGTATATTAGATTTTGAGTACTTGCTATCATAAAGCTGAACCAAGGCCTCTGTTAATAACCACCAATCATCATTTTTTTTATTGAAAGTTTTCTTACGTTGATAGATAATCTGATCCCAAGCAAATTTGCTCAAGTTGATCGTTTTGTTAGATTCCAAGTACAAACAGTGGGCAAAAGGCAAGATAAAGTAATGTTGGTTTGAATCGCCTAGGTAATAAATAACCAATCTGCCTAGGATTTTATTCCATCTGGTACATCTTTTGATTATGTGCCAGACTTCTTCTAGTCGGTCTTCAGTTAACATCAACCTGACGAGGCTTCCAAGTTGTACATCGTCGAATTTATATCTGCGTTTGGTGGCGGCGATGAGGAATTGTATGCATTCATCTGTTTCTTTACTTTCTATAAGTTTTTGAAGTTGGGACATCTGTGCAGGTAAAGCTGGCTGTGATCTTGGAATGTTAGCGTTTTGAGGTACTAGTCTTTCGAATTCATCATGATGCTGAAATGAACTGTTGTATCGTATTTGCTGTGTTAGCTGTATTGAATTGGGTTTCAAAGGGAGACCTCTAACGCATGGTCTTATCCAAAAAAATACCTGCTTCATATGATGATTAAGTTGTAATGGGGTATGTGGATGGACTACGCTACGACTAGTAAATCTATAGATGTTTGGGTATTGTTTTTTTTTTTTTTTCGTTTGCTCAGCTCCTCGCTTGATTCAATTCAGAAAACACAAATTAAAATATTTATTTTTTGAAAAATAATTTAAGAAAAAACAATGGCGAAAGTTTTAGCACTGCAGATTATAAACACCAATTTTTATTTTATTTTTTTGTTGCTGTTACCCCGTGAATGCCATTGATCAGAAACCATGATTTTGAAATATCGTAAATCAAAAAAAAAAAATCAAAAAAAAAAACATCCGTTCGGTTATAAGTAACCGACCGACGCGCAACATCTCCTTAAGGTCAATCAATCCTCCCTATAAAAAAAATCACCACCTGTCAGTAACCAGCAACCACATCTTAGATGACGTATACTGATCATAAGATCATGTACAAATAAATAATTAAGTGGCATATTAGAAGAAGCTTAAAAAAGCATCAGCACCAGCGCCAGAGAATTCTAGAGTGATCATAGTCTGGTATGAGATCGGATATGTGTACATAATTACACATGCACATCATGTCATATCACTAAAATATGTTCTTTGAAATAACCATCCCATCGACAGCCAAGCACTTGCTTTGTCGTTTGGAAAGTTAACACTATACCGGCGACTGAAACATTTGCTTATGTAATGATAAGTTTAAAACTTCAAAGGAGTGGAAATGACGTGAACAGGCATAATTAAATCAAACAAGCCAAGTTTTTCTCAAAGCACGTTATATATTACAGAGTGTCCTCAAAAACTTGATCCAGACTCTTTTTTCAAATATAGAAATATTTAGGTATGCTTTGTTTCACTACAGGTACAGACGAAGTAGGCGAAGTTAAGTTTGGGTTACAAAGTTATTGGTCCGAATTGAATCGAAACGAAACGAAATCATGTACTGAGGGGGGGGGGGGGGGAAAACACCGAAAAACAAAAATATAACATGGAATTAAAAAAAAAAAAAAAAAAAAAAAAAAAAAAAAAAAAAATTATTTAAACTAAAAAAACATAACCAAA
>JAKTPC010000111.1:0-15456 GCA_030557395.1 Ambrosiozyma platypodis
AGATTCAACAGTACTTGATTCAGATGAGACAACAGGAGTACTTGGGATACTGAATGATTGACCTGGAGAGGTAACGGTCACAGTACGTCCGGAACATGCACAAACGATGTCAGTACAAGTGAATGTTAGAGTTTCTGTTCCAATAACAGTGACAGTGGAGTACACAGTGGTGGCACCACCGAATGGTGAAGTGGATGATGATAGAATGATTGAAGAACTAGAACCTGCAGAAGGTGAAGTGGTTTCGGAAACGGAAGACGTAGATGGAGAAACAGAAGTACTCTCAATACCAGACGAGGAAACATAACCCGAAGAGACGATACCTGATGAGATAAAAGTGGAGGCAGTATAAGAAACATAGGTGGAACAGCTGAATGATTGACCTGGTGACGTAATAGTGGCAGTTTGACCAGGAGCACCACAAACAGTTTCGGTAGCAGAGCCCGCAACTGATTCAGAACAAACAAAGGTGATGATTTGAGTACCAACGGTAGTAACTGTGGTGTAAGGGGTAAATCCAGAAGTCGTTGGCGATGATGAAGCTGTGACTGATGTAAATTCAACACCAGAAGATGATAAATTGGATTCAACAGAGGGTGAAATATATGCAGACGAGGAAATGACGGAACTTTGGGAGTTGGACAACTGTACGCCTGAAGGAACAGTAGGAGAAGCTGCGTAGCTAAGTGATTCACCGCTAGAAATAGCTGTTGATAAAGTTAATAATTCGCCGCTTACGGTGATGCCATAAGCAGAACAGAAAGTTTCAACGAATGAACCCGAGTGAGACTTAGAACAGTCAAAAGTAACTAGTTCGGTTCCAATAACGGTGGTAGTAGTATAAACATCGGGACCTTCGGGGGTGTTAGTAGAAGCGGAGGTTTCAGTGCTAAAACCACTAGGAATTTCACTTGGTAAGGTTAAAGTTTCACCAGGAGAGGTACATGTTGCAGTCATACCATAACCTGAGCATTTGGTTTCAACAAACAAACCAGAATGAGACTTAGTGCAATCAAAAGTAACTAGTTGAGAGCCAATAACAGTAACAGTAGTAAATACATCTGAGCCTTCTGAAGTTTGAGAAGAGGATTCGGTGATCAAAGGAGATGGGGTAACAACAGTGCTTTCAAGACCAGATGATTCAACGAAAGTGGTTGGAGTTCCAGTTGAAGAATAAATAGACGAAGGAATAGAGTAAGTAATTGGGGGACAATCACAGACAGTCTTAGTACAACTCAAAGTGACGGTACTGGTATGGATCAAAGTTTCAGTTTCCCAGGAAATTTCAGCTGGTGTGGATGCCGCAGGAACATGAACTTGAGCACCAGAACAGGAACAATAGTGTTGATCACAATTGAAAGTAACATCAGTACTACCAAAGACAGACCAGGTCCAAGAGTATGAACCGTGCCAGTCTGGAGGTGGGTAGCTAATGTTTGGCCAATCGTGAGGAGCAGGAGCAGCTTGAGTAACGAGTGAAGCTGTTAAAGCAATTAGCAGTGTCAACAAAATCATGATGAGAGTCAATCTTTGTTTGGTGAAAGTAGGAATTCATGTAAGCTTATACAGCATGGCAGCAGGAAAGGAATTGATAGAGTATTTATAGTGCTCAAGGATAGGCTTTTCCGAATCAAAATATTTCACCCTGGTTGTTGAGCATTTACCAGAGGATCAACTATTGACTGGTTCATAATTAGAAGTGACAACAGGCTGTTCTTTCATACTAGGCTGTGACGAAGTATCACCAGGTAGGGCAGTCAAAACAATCCGAATACACCAAATGTGCGATGAATACAGGATTTTTAAAATAATTTTAAACTTATAATTAGATAAAAATTATTGCTAACTGAATTATTAAAGGTACACAGCACAGGCCACGGCAAATATCTAATTGACGATGTAAGTTGTCATGTTAGAGTAAAACAATTCCAATTAATATTTTATACTATAGCAGTTAGTAAACATTCAAATAAAACGACTTATCTGCGTTTCAATCCTTAATTTGATCAACTATGGTTGGAAAACTATAGTTTGATTGAGACTGACGCGTAAAGACGATTTGTCAACGATCATTGATCGGTGAAGTTTGGCGTTTGTTGAGAGTACTATAATTAGAAGACACAGGGTGTGGATCAAACAGTTTCGAAGCCTGGGTAAAAAAGAGTAAAGGGGGAAGGTTGGATCATAATAGCCAAATTGGGGGAAATTGAGTTGGAGTCTGGCAAGCAGGTGTTTAAAAGGAGAGAAAAGGAAAACAGGCTTTGTTGTTGATCGGTTGATTCTCAGGCAACTTCGATCCGAAAGAGCGAACGAAGGCTCAAGTTCGAGGATGATCGTCCTCGTCGAGGATTAGCAGAGCGAGGAGAATGTTGTAGACATGCATTACCTAATTAGGTTTATTTGGATCGATTATGACGGGATAACTGAGTTAAACAAAAACAAAGCAATGTTGTCTTTGCCGTATTAGGAAATTGTGATCTCAGATCCCTCAAACCTCCGCTAGTTCCTTAGAAAATTGAAAGTCTAGAGGTTGGTCGGTGCAAAGTAGTACCTTACATATGTCTCAGTATTTAATTATATTTATGAAGTCAAGTATAGTTTCAATAGCTATGTATTCTGTAGGTAAAAGCCTGCGCTGGTTTGTGGCAGTGGACGAAGGGCCGTAGTTAACTACCTCCATGGTTGGCTAGGGATTCAAAGGCACGTCGAAGATCAAGTCGAACCTGAAACATTAACCATATAAAATCGATCTAGACTTTCATTGGATATTTACCATCTGATGGTTTTACCAATTGCCTTGTATACGGGCCCTACTTCTATTTTGATTAACCATAATTACGAAAGAACGTACCGTAAATTGAAAAGTTCAAGTAAAAAGCAAGGGCTTGTGAAAAATTTAAAGGCTTCCAGTAGCATGCACGTCGGAAGTTTTGGACTGTTAATTTAAAATTAGTGTTGTATATCGAGATGTCATATCGGAATTTGAAAAATTAATTATTTAAATATATGCGGACCAATTTATTATGGTTTCTTCTAGACTTTTTGTCGGCCTCTAAACTGGTGCCCGATGTCATCTTCGTTTAACCACTTACGTACTAGTGGTATTTAGCTTACATAGTGATGAAATTCGCTAGAAAGGTCAGGAAACATGAATTTGAATTAGAGCAATCAATTTGAGAATAAGGGTGTGTTGACTATATGGATTTTTTGTATTATGAATCCTAGGAGACTTTATCAGAGTTCAAAAGTAAAGTTTTTGAAGCTCGTAGAACCTAACAAAACTTGAAATCTATCATAGTTAGATTTAGGTTAGCCGGTAGAGACAGAGAAGAACAGGAATGCAATGGAAGCTAACATGCTTTGGAACCAACCTCATATCTTCCTTAAGATCTTTTCATCACTATGGATGGTTGATCTAACCCCTTCCCCCTATAATTGGCTCCATAGTAAGAAAATTTATTCCAATGGGCCCATTTGTTCCATGGCATCCACAGCTTCTAATTCTCTTGTTTCTTATTCTTAGAATCTAAATCTTATACTTAGAAGTTAATCCAAAAGTTGTAATTAATAATATAGTTCAGATAAATTTACGTTCTGCCACCAGTGCGACTTTAGTTTCAGGTTCTTCCTTATGTCAAAAGCCTCCAATTGATCTGATAACAGTTGAGTTTTTAAGTGCCTTGCAGGGGGGTATACGGAATGCAGTTCAGCCTTTGGAATTACCAGTTGAACGAACGATATAGGAAAAGAAAAAAAAATACCTAAAGAGGCTGCCAATGACTTGCACTATGCTATTGGTTGCTATGTTTGGCGTTCCGGGGTCGCCGGAAGCAATGTTGCTGAGTCTTTACGATTGTGATCTGTTTATATAGTAGAGAGTGTTACACTATTTTGGAGGTGGGTATAGTATTGAAGAATTCTGCGTTTAGCTCACTTGGAGAAATAAAATGAATAAAGGCACAAGTCACACTTTTGTAAGACCCAAATGATTAAGCTAAAAATCCCCCAATATATCCATATTCCCAAATTTCAATAAAAACAGCAAATTTTCAAACAATGAATTGGGATAACTACAACAATTCGAAAAGATTACAGGATATTAATTAAAATGAAACCAATGACTCACTAGTTTATACATTCACACCTGCAAATACCCTTTTTTCATATAATTTTTCAAGAAGAGTTTGTTAAAGAATTAATGAATCAATATTAATTCATAATTGGTATTGGGGACACAACTAAGCATCTGTGTTTAATCAAACTCTTAAGTATTTCTCTTTGTTGTGTTGTGACTCACCCAAGTTCTCTGTTATTCAATCAACAGGCATATTTACCGCGTCTACCCATTCACCCCGCCGAGCTGTGCAATTAGCCCAATTAGTCCTTCAAGATCCTTGCTATATGTAAGATGACTCTATTCCAGGAGTGCACACTCGCAGTGAATTGATGAAAAACATGAGCATAAGGTATTTCTATAAATTAAGAATTATTCCATCCTGATCTCCAATTTAATTTCAAGGAAAGTTAATGATAACTCTCAATCGCAAGCCTGAAATCACCATGACTTCTTCAAGTGTTCGATTTGGTAAGAAGTTTAGAGAAGAACACTTCCTGTTTCCAAAATCATTTGTTCCATTAAATCATGGATCTTTTGGAGCTGTTCCAAAAGAGGTTCAAGAAACATATTTGAAATATGTTGCTGAAGATGCTTCTCGTCCCGACGAGGTTTACTTCACGAAATTACCTGAACTATTAGAGGGTTCGTTGAAATTCATTGCTACAGTCCTCAATACAAGCCATGAAAACTTGGCCTTTGCTCGTAATGCGACTTTTGCTGCAAATCTTGTCTTAAGAAATTTTCCGTTCAAACAAGGAGATTCTATCTTGGTTAGTTCAGTCATCTATTTTGCTTGTGGCACAACAATTGACTACGTTGTTAAGAAACATAATTTGAAATTGATCACTTTAGAATTGAATTATCCCTTATCGGACAAAGAAGTTGTTTCTAAATTTGAACAAAAATTCAAAACAGAAAAAATTATATTTGTGTTCTTTGAGACAGTGTGCTCTATGCCTGGTGTTAAATTACCATTTACTGAAATTATTCAATTGTGTAAGAAGTATGAAGTTGTCAGTTGTATTGATGGTGCTCATTCATTGGGAATGTTACCAATTGATTTGTCTACATTAGGTTGCGATTTCTATTTTTCTAATTTACATAAATGGTATTATTGTCCTCGTGGTTCAGCTGTTTTGTACGTTGATCCAAAGTACCATGATGACATGAAAAGTTTCCCTGTCAGCTGGTCTTATTATGAAACTAAATTTTACAAACGTTTCTTAGTCACTGGCACTGACAATTATAATACTTTTCTATGTGCTCAGGCTGCTTGTAAATTTGTCGATGGAACATGTGGTGGTTGGGATAGCGTTAGAAAATATTGTAATGATCTGAGAAGGGAAGCAATTAAATCGTTTGAAACTTCTGGTGTTGAAAACACTCATTTTGGGATTTTAGAAAACGAAGAAGCTACTTTATCTACTTTTATGTTCAATGTTTTGGTTAAGCTAGATGATGAAAAGAAAGCCTATTTTAGAGCTGCTTTATCCAAGCCTGAATTTCTAGGCGATTTAAGGGGATTCTTATTTCCTGTATTGTTCAAGAAGTACAACACTTTTATGCCACTCGATTTTCACAATGGTTCAATGTACGTTCGTTTCTCATGCCAAATCTATAATGAGGTTGATGAGTATGTTACTGGTTATAATCAGTTTTTAGCTGCTTTAGACTTGTTTTTCCAATCAGAAGTCTACAAGAAGTACTTATAGTTTTACCACTTTTATTTTTTAATATTCTAGTTTTTCTACATTATATTCGCTTTTAACTTTAACTCTCGTATGATGGTAGGACACTATATAAACTCTTTCTTTAATACGGCAATATCAAATCCGCTGACGTAAGCAGCCCTTCCCAAGAGCTAAGAAGCTTAAGAAAGGTTGGCGAGCCTGGGGTCCCTCTGGACCCTAGTTGGGCCCTGAGTCTTTGGTCTTGCTTCCCATATAGTAAATCCACCAGACAGGTCTTCAACAAGATGTTATCTATCTCCAAGTTCCACTGATAAGACAATAAGATAGCTTATTTATGCGATTTACTTATCTATACACCTATCCGCTGTCCTGCTCATTTTGCCAAGATCGATTCTTCGAAGCCGAAGGCTATAAAAATTGGTGCTTTTCTTCTAAATCGTGAATTTTTGACTTCATTAGCAACAGCATCTACTCAAATTTGGAGGAACACAGCAACTCAGACGGACTCTGACAGCAATCATCGTCTCAATATACCACCAACACAAGCTCGCTTAAATCATCGCAAGTTCCTCTTTCTTTTAATTTAGTTACCACCCTCGAGATTTTCTGAAACACAAATAGACCTATAAACACCGCCTTTAAAAATGTCGTCTGGAGACACTGAAAAATATACAAACAAGTATCATCCTGATTTTGTTCCCGGAACAATCAATTTGTATTTAGGCAGAGTTGATGAAGAACAACTGAAAGAGCAGGCTAAACAAACCGGAGGAAGACCAGCTTTGAAAACAACTTCAAATGGTATCATCTTGCATCCCCAGCCTACTGATTCCCCAAATGATCCTTTGAATTGGAGTAAATGGACCAAGTTGTATCAGTTTTGTTTATTAACTTTCATTACTGGTTTTACCGCAGCTACTGCTAATGATGCTGGCTCCGTCCAAGAATCAATGAATTTGATTTATGACATCTCTTATGACTCAATGAATGTTGGTGCTGGTGTGCTTTTCTTAGCTATTGGATTAACAACTTTAATATTAGGTCCAACTTCTTTCTTGTATGGTAGAAAAATTTCTTATATCATCTGTATTCTAATGGGATTAATCGGTGCTGCTTGGTTTGGAGAAGCTAAGAAGACAACTGATACCATTTGGTCTCAACTATTTGTTGGTTCTTCTGAAGCCTGTGCTGAAGCCACTTTACAATTATCGATCTCAGACATGTATTTTTCTCATCAGTTGTCTTCTGCTTTAACTGTTTATATTTTGGCTACTTCTGTGGGTACTTATTTAGGTCCATTGATTGCTGGTTTTATCGTGGAAGGTGTTGGTTTTAGATGGGTTGGTAGAATTGCTTTAATTATCTCTGTTATTTTAATTTTCTTCATCATTTTCACTATGTATGAAACCTATTTTGATAGACTGAGTTATTCTCAAATTGAAGGTAAGTCTGTTCCTCGATTTGGTCATTCACAAGTGAAATCAAATGATTCTAAAGACGATTCGACTAGAGAAGAATCAAAAGAAGCAGAAGTAATTGCAGTTATCTCTACAAATGAACCAAATGCAAGAATAGTTGAAGGTAAAGTTAATACTGGCTTGAAAGCTATGTTCATGGGTAATGCAGTCCAACTTAAAGAAAAAAGTTATGCTCAGAAAATTTCAATGCTTACTCCATCTACAAATTTGAAAGGTTGGGGGGTTAAGCAGTATTTCCAAAGATTGATTGCCATGTTAAGAGTTTTCTGGTTTCCACCCGTCTTATTCTCAGGCTTGTTATGGGGCCTTCAAGATGCATTTTTAACATTTTATTTAACTACTGAAGATGATCAATATTACGACGAACCTTACTTTTACACTAATAGAGGTGTCGCTATAATGAATGTTCCCTGTGTTATTGGTGCAGCTCTAGGTTGTTTCTATGCAGGTAAATTGTCCGATTCTTTTGTTGTATGGTTAGCCAAACGTAGAGGTGGAATACAAGAACCTGAAGATTACTTGTGGTTCTTATTTGCATTAGGTGTTATTTGCCCGGTAGGTCTTATCATCTTTGCTGTGGGTACTGACAATTTCTGGAGTTGGAAAATCACATACACTGTTGGTTTAGGTTTCATTGGATTCTCTTTTGGTTGTGCTGGTGATATTGCAATGGCTTATTTGATGGCTGCTTATCCAGAAATGGTTTTGGAAGGTATGATTGGTGTTGCTTGTATTAATAATGGTATTGGTTGCATTTTTACTTTTGCCTGTTCTCCTTGGTTGGACGCTATGGGTAATACAGATACGTATATTATTTTAGCTGCTTTGCAATTTGCTGCTATTTTGTTAAACATTCCATTAATTATTTATGGAAAAAGAATCAGAAAATGGACTGCTAAATATTATATTGCGTATGTGGAAACAAGAGATCAAAGAGTGTGAACTTGTTCTTTGGTTGAACCTTCCTTTGTTTCTTTTTGTTGTTGTTTAAAATTCTTCTGTGTCTTTATGCTATTTTAATTTTACCTTTTTTTTCTATTTCTATCTTTATCTCTACTTATATTGCTTGGTTTTGAAACCACTCCAACTTTCTTTTTACATGTTTACTTTACTCCTACCTAGGCAACCCTAAACAGCTTAATTTAGAATACGCACGAACTATTTACATTAATAATAATAATAGCTGATCCAACTTCCAACATGTTAATGGATAATGAGTTACTAAACTTAGGTGGCTATGAGAATTTGTGAGTTTTTATATTTTCTTTATAGTTATTTAGTGAAAAACCTGTAATAAAGGGTAATTTTATCAAAACCGGTGCGCCATGAAACATGAGCCACCCCCACCACAGCCATTTCCGAAACCGCACCGGCCCGAGCCTGCGTGTACTTAGCTTAGTGCTCTAACCTAATTTGTTGACAAGCCTTGTGTTTGGGGAAGTCTTCCAAACCAAAAAAATGCTTTAATTCTTTTTTCTTTACAGCTCACGAGTTGGAACACGGATACTACTAAATATAAACTGAATCCAGTCATAGCATCCATCAAAAATTCCCATGATCAGTCTATCTTTCGGTAAATACAAAGAGCCGAAACCACTACAGATGGCATCGGCTTCAACAACTATCATCACCAGACCAAAAACGAGTTCTAGTTTCCAGTTTCTTCAAAAATTCACTAAAGGTTCATTGAGTAGGAAACTGACTGTATCTAGTTATCATCAACATCTTCGCTCTTTTGAATCCTCTAAAAACGAAAAGAAAAGCCAAAAACTTGAGATTTTCAAAAGCATAGTGTCTCAACTTCCTCTAGAATTACAACTTTTGGTGTTGAAATATGTTTTATTGAACAACGTACCAATCGGCAAGTATGCTCATTTGGCTCAATACGAGGACAGATTTATTGACCTAGGTGTTATTAGTGTGTTGTCTGAAAGTTCAATTGACTTCACATATCCTTTAAAGGATTTCAGATTTTACGGTGTTTCTAAAGGTATTGAGTATAATACTCCAAACTTTCAAAGATTTATGAGTATGGTTAAAAGGCTTGATGTAAAATTTAACAAGGCTATAATTAACGGGAGTTTCTACTCACTTTCAGGCATCTCTGAAGACACTTTGTGGGCTAGCGATAACTGTTCAACGATTGAAATTATCTTTAATGATCCTAAATTTCAATATGATTTATTGAGTATTTGGGAAACCTTTGATAGAGCCAATTATCTTGGAAAAATGATTAATACTAGAGTTAGATTTGATAATGATATGAGTAATACCCCCATTCAGGCCATAGAACAACTATATATGTTGAAACATATTGATATTATCGTTGATGAAGAGTTATCGTTTGAAACATTATGCGTTATGAAACATGTTGCTATGAAAGCTAGTCGATCAGTTACTTTAATTTTAGAAACTGCTAATTATAATGACATACCTCAAAATATAATTGAATTTGTTAATAATTTAACTAAGGCCAATCCACATTTAAATATTACCATTAGATTGCAAGGCTATTCCAAAAACTTAGAGTTATCCTGCAACCAACAAAATTTTCAGTTCTACAAACGACATTTAACTGAATTTAAGCTAAGAATTGTTGCTAACTTAAAAGACACACCTACACTTTCAGATTTAGATTTATCATGTATAAAATATTTTCCAAAGTTGAACAGATTAAGTATCTGGGTTGATTCTGAAGATTATTTGAGCTTCAAAAGATTCATTGTTGTTAAAAGTGATTCTTTAAAGTATTTGAATTTAGAATCAAATGATAAGTACAATTTCTATAGCAAGTTCTTCAAAACTCGATTAGATTGCCCTTTACTTAATACTGTTTCAACTGATTGGGCAGCCAGTTAATATCCATTAGCTATACACAATGTCTTTTTTATCAGTTCCATGGGAGTTTTTATTGTCTTATTTAAGTTAGAGCTACTTTGACATCTACTTCATTATTTACGTTTTACACACATTTCACGCTTCTGTATCGCTTATAATTTACTACTGCTTTTTCTTATTTTTTCACTTCTTTTTATTATTTTACAATTAATCACTGTTTCGTTATGTATTACTTTGTTATGTATTACTTTGTATGAACATTGCTTTTGATATTCTTTTAAAAAATGATTTCTCAGTTATCTGTGAAGTAATGCTGATAAGGATCCGATCCGACCAAATCTTTGAATTTGTTTTGTTTTATCTCCTGCTCGATGCATCTATTAGTGTTCTAACTTCCATTTTAAGTGGAGCCACAGTATATAGCTAAGTAATTAATTTAGCTTTATGTCTCAGCGCTGTCTCCTAGTTAAGTGAGTCTGTAAAGTGACTTTGAGTTGTTGTTACCGCGTTGTAAAAGTGGTTACGCAGCCCTTGCTATCTTCAACATCATCCGCTGTGTTACTGATACTGATAAGCAATGGCATCGATATTAATTAGATAAGGAATGAAGCAGTATTAGCCTCTTTCCGTTTTGTTGCTTTTCTGTAACTTCTTGAGTAACTGTTTGAACTGTTTCAATTGAGTTCAAGTAGTAACAAGCAGCCAAACGCGAGATCTCGGGGCTTGACTCTTCTGAGACGATCGACGGAAGAGTGCCGTAAGCCGGAGGTCGATTTGGGCATTAAATATGTCGGTAAACTAAAATAAATTGATTAGGGGGCCGTACCGCTGTGATCGATGTGCATTTTTTTCTCTGACCTCGATTATAATTGGTCTTATCGCTCATCCAATAAACGATTTGCTTTGATTTCACCCTATCTATATCTAGTTCATTCCGCTTGTGAAGTTGTTGAAAAGTTAACCTCTCGGAGAGATATCAAAACATTTGAGATTCCACACTTGCGTTGAATAAATCGAACCTGGTTTGCGCTTTCTCTTGGCTCTCATCTTTATTTCTTGGCTCCTCTGACATACAAATTTCCCTTCAACAGTTGCGGCATATCTAGTTCAATAACAAGAACCCACAATAAAATATGACTACTTCAACTCCGAAGGTGTCACATATAATGTCGACTACATATGAAGACACTGAAAGATATACAAACTTATATCATTCAGATTACATCCCCGGTACAATCAACTTGCTCCTGGATAAAGTGGATGTAGAAAGAGGTGATATTGCAAAGACTGGAACTGGCAAAAAAACAACTTTGAAAACCACTGGAAATGGTATTGTTTTACATCCTCAACCTACTGATTCTCCAAACGATCCTTTAAATTGGGGCAAGTGGAAAAAGCTATATCAATTTTGTTTGTTGGCCTTTATTACGGGGTTTACAGCAGCTACCTCCAACGACGCTGGTTCTGTCCAAGATTCCATGAATGAAATTTATGATATCTCTTATGACTCTATGAACACCGGTGCTGGTGTGTTGTTTGCCTCTATTGGGTTAACTACAGTCATCTTGGCTCCTACTTCTTCCTTGTATGGTAGAAAAATTTCATATATTGTTTGCATTATAATGGGATTAATTGGTGCTGCTTGGTTTGGTGCAGCTAAGAAGACTAGTGATACCATTTGGTCTCAATTATTTGTTGGTTCTTCTGAAGCTTGTGCTGAGGCCACTGTTCAGTTATCTATTTCAGATATGTATTTCTCACATCAGTTATCTGGAGCTTTAACTATTTATATTTTGGCTACATCTGTGGGTACTTATTTAGGTCCTTTAATCGCTGGTTTTATTGTCAGCGATAATTTTAGATGGGTTGGATATACTGCCGTCGTTATTTCTGTCGTTTTATTAATTGTGATTCTTGCTACTATGTATGAAACTTATTTTGATAGAAAGCAATACAACTATAGCATTGACGGTGAAAAGCCCGGTGAGGAACTAAACGAAACCATAATCCCAACTGAGAAAGAAAAAATAGATGCCACTCTAAATGCTACTCAATCAAATGGATCCACTTCAAACAGTAATTCTGACGCCCATAATCAATCACTGCCACCTAGGGATAATGGGTTTAGCGAAAAACCAAAAACCTACCTCCAAAGTATTGCCATTATCACACCTTCTGCAACCTTAATTGGACTGGGAATTAAACAATATTTTCAAAGATTATTCTTAATGTTAAGAGTGTTTTGGTTTCCTCCAGTTGTTTACTCAGGTATTTTATGGGGTCTTCAAGACGCTTTCCTAACCTTCTACTTGACTACTGAAGATGATCAGTATTATGATCCACCTTGGAGTTACTCTGATACAGGTGTTGCTATCATGAATGTTCCGTGCGTTATTGGTGCTGCTTTAGGCTGTATGTACGCTGGCTATTTCTCAGACACCTTTGTTATTTGGTTAGCTAAAAGAAGAGGAGGTATTCAGGAAGCTGAAGACTATTTGTGGTTCTTGTTTGCTTTGATTATAATTTGTCCAGTGGGACTTATTATATTTGCAGTGGGAACTGATCACGCTTGGAGTTGGAAAATCACATACACTGTTGGTTTGGGTTTCATTGGATTCTCTTTTGGTTGTGCTGGTGATATTGCTATGGCTTATTTGATGGCTGCTTACCCAGAAATGATTTTAGAAGGTATGGTTGGTGTTTCATTTATTAATAATGGTATTGGTTGCATTTTCACTTTTGCTTGCTCTCCTTGGTTGGATGCGATGGGTAACACTAACACTTATATCATCTTATCTGCGCTACAAGTTGCTGCCGTCTTGCTGAACATTCCTTTCTTATTATATGGTAAGCAGATCAGAATCTGGACTAAGAAGTATTACGTTGACTATATAGAGCTGCGTGATGGTAAGAAATCACTTTGAGAGACAGTTTTTTCTTTTACGTGTTGTACATTTTGTTTTTACAGTTCTCTTTTTTCTATTTTTCATTTTTTAATTTTAGTTTCTTTCTTTTGCTTTTTCTTTCCTTATACCTCTAGTGTCATTTTCCTTACCTTTTTTTCGGCCCTGTATTTTCTAACTCTGAGATCACCTTTTAATTTTATTTCTATCTACAAAACAACAACTATCTAAAACAAATGCTCTAGTAATTAAAAAATTTCAGAAATAATTCAATGACAACCTGAGGAAAGCTAAGGGTAGCTAATCAATCTAGTTATTCTTCATCATCATTGAAAACGGGAACACCCCAATCTCTAGCAACAACTCTTTTAGTTTTAGTTTTATGAATAGCAGAAACTTTTTCCATGATTTCTTGAGGTAAATCAACAATCTTCAAGTTACTTTCTATTCTAGAAGGTGTAACTGATTTTGGTAAAACAACTACTTTTCTACCAACCGCCCAAGAAATGGCCAGAGTTGCTGGGCTAACACCTAATTCTTCAGCTAATTGAATAATGGTCTCATCTTTTAATAATGGTGAGCCAGTTGAACCTAGTGGACTGTATGCCTCACATTGAATACCTTTATCTTGACAAAATTTCAACAATGCATGTTGTGGTAAATATGGATGCATTTCAATTTGATTACAAGCAGGTAAAGTCTTACAAGATGGAGCATCTAATAAGATTTGTAAATTCTTCTTAGACATATTTGAGACACCAATCGATCTCGCCTTCGAAGTTGGCAATTTCTGCATCAATTCCCAAGTCTTAACAAAATCCCAATCATAGTCATTGTCAAATTTAGTTGGATCGTCTTTTCTCATAACAAAAAATTTCTCGGTGGCATCATCAGCAGCTTTGTTTATTGGAACTGGCCAATGAACTAAGAATAAATCAACATATTCTAAGCCAAGTCTTTTTAAAGACCCATTTAAACCATCTAATGGGTCTCTGTGATTAGTACACCAAAGTTTAGTTGTAACAAATAATTCCTCTCTTGGAACACCACTGTCGTTTATGGCTTTACCAACGCTTTCTTCGTTTTGATAAACATGAGCCGTGTCAATATGCTTGTAACCAGCTTTAATTGCTGATAAAACAGAATTGTAAGTGTCCTCTGGGGAGGATTTCCAGCATCCTAATGCAATATATGGGATTTCTGAACCAGAGTTTAGTTTGGCTGTTTTGGTGGAACTATATGATCAAAATAAAAGACGGGTGGTTAGTATAATTTCACCATGCATTGGCCGATAAACTACCTTGGTTCTCTATCTAGTAAACTAATTATCCAATAAACGATAACTGATTCAATGAGCCATTCTGAGTAAACAACAATATAATTCGGTGATTTCAGACATACGCAATTGGAGTCAAACCAGACATGTTGATAGTTTTTAAAGCCTTTCAGTGTTTCTGTGAGTTTCTAAAAGTTCTACATACTAGTTAATAGAGGCAAAAGGGGTTTTGGTAGTTTTTATATTTTTAGGGATCAGTCTGTGTTCTCTTATCAGTACTCTTGGTTCTCCGCAACTCATTTTTTTTCATTCCAAATGCGGAACTTTGCGGTCCATCGGTGTTCGAGCTTCGCCTACAATTTTGGACGTGGGGTGGGATCTGAATACCGAGATCTGAAACGAATTTGACGTCATCGCAACTTGCCTGTTATGTTGATTATCACCACTATTTTCTCAATAGCCAACATTCACACATTCCCCCAAAACAATAAGAAATCTCAGGAAGTCCAGATAGTGTTTTATATACTGCAAAACATTAGGATAGAAATCAGAAGAACAATATAGTTGAATGATAACAAAGTTGTATGGCATGAAAGAAAGTAATTAATACCTTTCTGACAATGAATTGTGAATATAACATATTGAGTTTTAAATGTTTTTTTAACAGATAAAACAGTAAAAAATAGGAGTCAAAATACACATCCTTTTGTAGAAATCTGTATCGGTTTTCTTGACATTTAACGTATGCTATTTTAGATTTGTCATTTATTTTTTGTTGGAAACAATATTCTTCAATGCACTTTTTTGATTACCTTGCAAAAAGCAGGCATTCTCTTGACCTGATATTCTCTATAACTTTCGAAAGTCAACCAAACATTTGAGCTGTACTATATAAGATGTTCCAATCACTATAGTTTTGCCTGAGTTCTCTCCGTTATCTAACATTTTTGGTAACCCTTGCCGCACAGGATAGAAATTAGGCGAAATGTGACGTCGATCGACGATAATGCATCGTCCTTCCGAATTCGGTAAAAACTGTGGCACCTGAGAATCTTGTCTACTTTGAAAGTGAAGCCATTTTCCTTTGACTTTTATTTGACTCTATCTTTTCATCTCTATCTCCTATTATTTTTCTTCCTCCTCCCCCTCCCCA
>JAKTPC010000112.1:0-14730 GCA_030557395.1 Ambrosiozyma platypodis
GATCCAATTAAACCCCTCTTACTCATGAGTTTATTGATTCATTGCAACCAATGATGATACTGTTAACTGGATATCAATTCCTATATTATATCGGAATGATATCCACACCCCGATATCCAGGAAATTAGCTTGGACGTTTAGATACCAGGTTTTTAATTAGAACAACACAACGACATAAGAAGGTTATCATAAGGCTAACTTCTTACACGTCATGTAAACAGTCAGTTTGTCCGAGCGGTTAAGGAGAAAGACTTGAATCCCCTAACATTTAAGATATCTTTTGGGCTCTGCCCGCACAGGTTCGAATCCTGTAGCTGACGTTTAATTTTTGACTTGCTTTCTTTGTGAGTTCAAGTATGTGGAAGGTAGAAAAATGAAATTCAAAACGTACGTGTCTTTTTTTTTTGTGTACCTCGAGTTGGGCAAAAGAGGTGTGGCTGGGGAGGCGGAGGGGTTGCCGCGCCATTAGATTCCGCCTATAGCCACTGGGTTTGATGTTAGGTGGTTGCTCTGGTGGCCTCTTGTAATGATGACGTCTTGAAGGCTCTGACTGGGGATGTGGTTTAAAAACATGGGGGAAATAGAAGAGAAAGTTAGAATCAGATCACCTGTTTCAAGTATAAAGATAGTACTACTTCCAACCAGCTAAAACAACCCGTCAAGGATAGTAAGTAGATGATGATTCATGAATCATCCCTTATCAGTAGCACGAGTGCGCTGCTTGCCGACGGCTATGAGTTGTGTCTTCTTATCTAGGTAATTCCCGTATCCCCCGAAACACCACTAGTGCTATTTAAATTCTTACTAGGCCCACTAACACCTCATCAAACAAAACAGGGCTACTACCTGGTTCTTATCTATACTTCTCTTCAGAACAACTATATAAAGGCAGCTCAATTTCTTCTTTGCCCTTACGAATAAGCCAGACTGCACCAGTTACATCAGGTTCTAACTTACGAGACAAACTCAAAACAATGTCTACTCCCATCTTAGTCACACCAGCTTCAGCTTCTTCATTCTTAAAATCCAAAACTGTTAAAACAGGTACTTTGTTGATGTCAGCCAATGCCAAATGTGCTCATCATTCATTAGCTTATGGACAATGTATGATTAAAAATAATACTACAAATTCGAAAGAAGGTTGCTTGAATGAATTCATGGCTTATAAGAAATGTGTTCAAAAGAATCTAGGTAAAGGTTTGTAAACCTTATACTGGATTGGTTTTAAATTACTACTAGACGCGGCTGCATTATATTTATTTTCATTCTTCTTTGTTTTGGTTTACCAGCTACATTGCTACAATTTCTTATTTTCTATGTGGGTTTATCGGCATGTTGTTTGCCATAATTATCACTACATTATAATGCTTTATTAATTTCTTATTCTTTTTTATTTGAAAACACTTGTTATTCAAGTTTTTTTTCCCGCTTTATACTTTTGAATGCTGTGCTCTATTACCGGTTTAATTGGCATGCATGTTCAAACTCGCTTTTCTCTTTCTTTCCATTTTCTATCTATATGATCTGGTGAAAAATAAAATACAAGCTGACAAAATTCCAAAGCTCCGAATGATTCTAGCAACCTCTTTACCTCTAAATAACCATTTTCATAGACCAAACATTTAACAAAGGCTGATCTTCTTTCATCTCTTTCTTAAATTTTGTAGAGAATATAAAATCAACCAATGACAAATGATTACCAACTGAAAATCCAGTCCGAGCTTTCTTCAATTATTTCCCTAATATCTCACAATGAAATTTAACAACATCATTATAAAACCTAATTGCCCTTTGGTAGTTACAGTTAACTTTAAACACATTCCAAACTGTGAAGTGGATTTGATCGAACTTTATCTGCTGCATTCAGTCCAAAACATCACCCTTCTTTTTGCTCTGATTCTGATAAGTTTGTTTTCTTAAAGTAATACTCAATATTCAGCAGTTCTAGTAACATGATGACTTTGTAACTACTGTTCTTACACAATACACTTTCAAATATGGAGTCCCTTCTGTTTTCGATTATATTAATTCCAAGCTAACATGCGTAGGACTAGTAATAAGAGCATGATTAGTAAAAGCTCGCTCTAGAGATTGCGTTGGGGCTCAAGTGCTATCTCTACTTTACTATCTATCATAACGATACTTTTATATTTAAGAGCAAAGAAAGCCTGACTTCAATATCCAAAGACAAAGGTGCATATGAATAATAGAGTACGTAAAATAAAAGAAGAATTTAAAAGGCCATATCAGGAACAGTAATAATAATAATAATAATAATAATAGTACTTATAATATTAAAAATAATAAACAGTATATTCTCTGCAATGGTAGTGGAAACTGATCGAAAATTATAAGTCAGTATAGACACGATGGTAGTCTATAATATTTTGCCTTTAACAATTTCTGGCACAGAACCAACTCTCTTCACCCAAGCATTTAACAAGGGCCAATCTTCTTCCATTTCTTTCTCATATTTAGGTGGTAAGTCAAAATCAACTTGAAGGTAGGTACTGATATCAGCCAATGATAAATGATCACCAACTAGGTAACCTGTACCATTTTTTTTCAATCGTTTTTCCAACACACCATGATCAAATTTAACATAATCGTTATAAAAGTTAATAGCACCTTCATTGTGCTCGTCAGCCCTGAAAATAGACCAAACGGTTAAATTAGATCTGACTGAAGTCAAATTCGTAGCTTGAAACAATAACCATTCTAATTGCTCATAATATAGCTTGGATCCTTTCTCAAATGTATATTTGTTATCAGTATCGTATTTGTCAGACAAGTACATCATAATAGCACAAGATTCATTTAGATGAATTTCATTGCCATCTTTATCGACATCCACGATATGTGGAATTTTACCAGCTTCATTCAATTTTATGAACCAAGGTTCTTTTTGTTCTTTAGCAAACAAATCCATCTTCTTTAGATAATATTTAACACCAAGTAGTTCTAGCAATGTGGTGACTTTCATACCATTACCTGTATTCGCAGCGTAAACTTTTAGATATGGTGCTTCTATTTTTTGATCTTCTGTGACAATGTAATGAACCATTATGATGATGAAATCTTATGTGTTGTGACTAGTGAACTGTGGAAAGGTTGATTTTCTGAACAAAAGCGTTAATATTTCGGGTTTTAAACAAGTTTCTTGATAAATAACAAAAAGGAAGCTAGAATCACAAGGAGTACCAGACTCATGTGTCGACATAATAAGTCGACATACATAGACAAAATATAGCATCCGTGCACAATAATACACAGCTCCGCTCCCGTTTCTTTTTCCTGTCTTGAGAGATAGGCTAAATGTTAATTGAGATAAAAAATAAACGTTTGGAGCAGCATCACGTCAAAATAAAAAAAAAACCTAAAACATTATTTGCACCACCTTTAAAGGGAAATGACGCCAATTGGGTTATTTGTTAGATTTGTAGAAGGAGTGTTCAGAGTAGGAGAGCAAGTACATAATTATGCCATGCACCGGGCGGAAATTCATATTTCATTCCTCAACGGCCGTTTAAGGAAACAATGATGATTGATTGATATCGCACGGGTTTAAATTTGTCAGCTGCTTCCCTAGGTATCACCTTTGAACCTGTGGCGACCTCTATAGTAAATGAAGGAAACAAAATTTCTTTTTCTCCTTTTGACTAGCTAACTGTGTTAAATTATACCCTAGTTTTACGCAAAGTGATAAACAAATATATGTCTATTCCTACAACACAAAAAACAATAGCATTCACTGGTTTAACAGAACCAAACAAAATTGTGGAACCGTTAACTTCTCAACCAGTTCCCGAGATCACAGCAGAACAGCTGCTAGTTAGGGTCAAGTCTAATGCTATCAATCCCACAGATTGGAAACATATTGTTGTTGGTTGGGGTTCTAAAGGTTGTATCCCAGGCTCCGATATGGCTGGTGAAGTTGTGAAAATAGGTTCTAAGGTTACTGGCTTCAAAGTTGGTGACCATGTTTCTTCTTTTGCTCATGGCGGGTATTCAGAGAAGCCCAATGCTGGTTTATTTCAAGAGTATGTTGCGGTTGATCCTTATCTATCTTTGAAATATGAAAACGGTTTAACTGAGGATAAGAGTAAGGTTGGATTTGGTCCTATTACAACCTTTGAAGGTGCTGCTTCTGTTACTTTAGGTTTGGTCACAGTTGGTTTGAGTTTACATAATAGTTTTAAGTTATCATTTGATAAAACTAAACAAGAAGGTAAAAAACTTTTAATCTGGGGTGGTGCTTCTGCTACTGGGTTCTTGGCTATTCAAATTGCTAAGAAAGTTTTTGGATTGACTGTTTTAGTCGTCTCATCTCCCAAACACCATGATACTCTAAAGAGTGTTGGTGCTGATTTCACATTTGATTATCAAGATCTCAACGTTGTTGATCAAATTAAAAAAGTTGGCGGTGAAGATTTAATTTATGCTTTCGATACTATCTCTGAAGCTGAAACGTTTAATAACTCATATGAATCATTATCAAGTACTAGATCATCGACTCTTGAAAATTTATTGTTCTTAAGTGAAGATTTAATCACTGTTGCGAAGAAATCAAATGTCACAATAACTAGTTCTTTAGCTTACTTGGCTAGAGGTGAAGATCAATTATTAGGAGGTATGGCAGTTCCATCTAGTCCTGAAATTGTTTCTAGTCATCTCAAATTCTGGAGGGAAATTTCCAAATATGTTAATGATGGTTCTATTTATCATTTACCATTGAAAGTTTTACCCCATGGGTTAGGATCAGTTGATGAAGCTTTTGCTTTAATGATGAGCAATAAAGTTAGTTTTGAAAAATTAATTGTTGATGCTAATGATACTAACTTTTAATCAAAGTTATAAAGTATATTTCTGTATTGCTCTAACTGTTCCTGTTTCTGTTCCTGTGACTGTGTAGGTTACAAAAACTTAACTTTTTAGGATGAGCTGCCGTCGCTTTCTTTTATTTACTTTTATCATTTAGTCTCTATTTGCTATCTTATTCCTTTGTTCCTTTGTTTCTCTTTCTCTTTCTCTTTTACTACTTTATGAATACCAATGTCTTCAACTATGTAACCAACCAATTACTTTTAAAGCATTAAAACCAATTAATATTATACGGTGATTGCATCACCCATACAAAGTAAACTACAATACTTCAAATACATAAAGCCCAGCTATAATACAAGTTCTTCCAACATTTGAGTATCACCGTCTGATAACTTCCAACCTTTACCGTTGCCATTATTATTTTTCAGATAATCTCTATACATTTCAACTGTCTTATCTTCAATAAAGTCTAAATCCAAAAACTTATCATCTGGCCTTTCATTATCTATAACTCTAGCCCAAACATCAGTACAAGTTCCTTCGACATCCTCAATGTCTTTAATGCTGTCTTTAGGGCAACGGCATCTACAACCAGTTCCAACATTCTCATTGTCAATAGGCTTATCATAGTGGGCAAACACCATCTCTTCTTCTTTGGTATAAGGCTCGCTATAGCCAAGACTAGATTCATAAGGCAATTGATTGGGAGAATTAGCAGGACAATGACGAATTGTAGTATGTTGATAACCTATATCTCTAAAATAATGGATTTGTGATAGGTTTAAGAACATTGCTGCAGCTAATGAATGAACTGGAGCATCTCCCCATCTTTCTGTGAAGAATCCTTTTGATGCATCAAGGTATTTGAAATATGCTTGGTATGATGGTGATTTGAATAAATCGGTTCTAGCTATTTCGAAGTTGGACCAGAAATGGCATAAATTGTATTCTGATTTGTCTATTGTATCTGTTCCAGGAGTTAGTAAGCCTTGCTTTGAACTTTGTTTTATTAAAAGCTTAATGGAGTTAGAATCTAAAGTTTCTGTTGCTTTTGCTGACAAATTACTAGCTCTTTTCACTGCATGATTTATTGGGGTCCTTTCTTTTAAAGTCTTCCAGAACGCATTCCTATCTCTGACTCCAGAATATTTCATCTCATTCTTACCACTATAAAAGTTGAAATCATTCACGAATAATTTCCAAGTATCAGGTAATTTAATATTATTTTCTTTAATAAAAGCTTTGGTATATCTGAAAAAGTTTGGTATTGTACTTGGTAATTCTTTAATCATAACAGTGAAACCATACAGCTTACCGGAGTCTCTCAACTCTATAAATGGATCATAAGTTAAGTCACAGAAAAATTGAACATGTGGCTCAACTCGCCAATACCAGTCATATTTCTGTATTAATTCATGCCTGTAGAAATAGCTTGAGAAAAACCTACACATTTTATGATAAGATGGTATGTCTCCGTTTCTAATACCTCTAACTTTTTGAGAATACAGAGCTGCTTTGAATAATTCTGGATCAGATTCTTCTTCTGCAAAGTTCCAATATTTGGGAGGAATAACACCAAATTCAACGGTACCCGAAGCAATAGCAGAAACTTGTTTTTTAAAATTGTCTGAAAACTCCTCATTGTTTAGAAACACCCAAGGATAGTTAAACCATTGATTGAAATGTCTTTCCAATGATTTCATTGAAGAGATCACTCCATCTAATTCGAAATTTCTAGATAACACTACCAATGCAGCATTAGCCCTAGAATATTTCATTTCAGCTTGTACATCACGACAACCTGATTGGAAAACATGATCCTGATGTGATATGATTGGCCTTTTGATCATTGGTAATTGTTTTAAACCTTTTGAATTATATTTGTCATGATATGTTAATTTTGTGTATTCTTCCAAAGAGATGTTGTCAAAAACTAATCTTCTTATTGTCATTATAAATAGAAATATTGTTATAGACAATAGCATCCATAATTTGATTCTCCTTTTTCCGCCATAGGGGAGTCTAATTTCCTGATTCAAAATTATCATCTTTCAAGCAATCCAATGTAACCAAAATTGTAAGGAAGGTTTCTTATTTGCAAAAGTACTTATAATTGTGGCAATATTGAAGTTGAACCAGGAAATTATCTATTTTATATTCAATTTTGTGGGTGCTTGCAGGTAGAATACAGCAAAATAAAAGAGGACAGAGGTTACATATTTATATATCAACTTTAGATCAACTAAACTTTCCCATTACTTATAGATAGGCGAAGTTGTTAGAATGTTCAATTTGATTTTCCCTGAGAAGCGTTGAAGATAGACAAGCTTTTTATATTCGGTGATCCGTCGGCGTAGCTGAATAGCCTGCGTGGTAGGCAAGTAATACCCAATTGTGACACTCTCATGGGACCGTTTCTCTGTCGTATTTTACTCATGATCTATAACCTTTTTAATCAATCCTACCCCCATACGCTTATATGCATTGCTTACTTTAGATCCTGGGTTCTGAGCGTCCTTTAACCCTTACATTTTTTATACAACGCGCAGTCCATTTAATCTTTAATTAGAAAACATTTTTAAGTGCTACCAGCACACACCCTAGATTGTAAACAGTTAGATTGTAAACAATTAGCTTAACCATTATGAACAAAATGTTACATGCTCCATGAAATTAATCATTCCCCATTTATCTTAGGAAATACCACCCCAGGGTAATTAATACAGGGTCAATAATTACTAATACGAGTCGCTAATCCAAGCCCAGTGTGAATCCGGAAATTTGAATTGACGAACCCATAAAAGGCCAAGTCAAAGCAAGGAAATACTTAAGCAAAAGTAATGATAAGCAATGAATTCAGCAAGGCATAATTGCTCTAATATATAAGTTAAAAGTTGCAGTCCCATACAAGATTAGCTAAAAACCTAAATCTCAACACTCTTGGAAGTACATCACTGAAACATATCTGAGGGACAATTTTCAGCGCTCCGCTTGATGAATGAAGTGACAACATGGTAAGTACTAGTAGACTAGTAAAGTTGTTTATTAAATGGGTATATTATTATACAGTTATTACATGCTTGTAAACCAAAAAAAAATTATTTCAAAAACAAAATACAAAATACAAAATACAAAAATAAATAAAACGTAGCTATAATATAAGTTCTTCCAACATTTGAGTATCACCGTCTGATAACTTCCAACCTTTACCGTTGCCATTATTATTTTTCAGATAATCTCTATACATTTCAACTGTCTTATCTTCAATAAAGTCTAAATCCAAAAACTTATCATCTGGCCTTTCATTATCTATAACTCTAGCCCAAACATCAGTACAAGTTCCTTCGACATCCTCAATGTCTTTAATGCTGTCTTTAGGGCAACGGCATCTACAACCAGTTCCAACATTCTCATTGTCAATAGGCTTATCATAGTGGGCAAACACCATCTCTTCTTCTTTGGTATAAGGCTCGCTATAGCCAAGACTAGATTCATAAGGCAATTGATTGGGAGAATTAGCAGGACAATGACGAATTGTAGTATGTTGATAACCTATATCTCTAAAATAATGGATTTGTGATAGGTTTAAGAACATTGCTGCAGCTAATGAATGAACTGGAGCATCTCCCCATCTTTCTGTGAAGAATCCTTTTGATGCATCAAGGTATTTGAAATATGCTTGGTATGATGGTGATTTGAATAAATCGGTTCTAGCTATTTCGAAATTGGACCAGAAATGGCATAAATTGTATTCTGATTTATCTATTGTATCTGCACTGGGATCTAGTAAACCTTGTTCCGAGCTGTGTGTTGCTAGAAGCTCGAGTGAATTAGGATCCAGCATTTCGGAGGTTTGTGATGATGAATTGCCAGTTATTTTTAATGCATGATTTATTGGAGTTTGCTTTTTTAGTGTTTTCCAGAATTCATTCTTATCCCTGACTCCAGAGTATTTCATTTCATTCTTACCTTTATAAAAATTGAAATCATCCACAAATAGTTTCCAGGTATCAGGTAATTTAATATCATTGTCTTTAACAAATGCTTTCGTATATCTGAACAAGTTGGGAATTGTTTCTGGCAACTCTTTAATCATAACACTGAACCCATACACTTTCCCAGAATTTTCCATCTCTATAAATGGATCATATGTTAAATCGCAGAAAAATTCAACATCTGGTTCTACTCTCCAATACCAATCATATTTCTTAATCATTCTATGCTTGTAAAAATTTCCTGAAAAATACCTACACATTTTATGATAAGTAGGTAAATCACCATTTTTAATATCTCTAACTTTCTGAGAATTTATAGCTGCTTTGAATAATTCTGGATCTGATTTTTCCTCTGCAAAGTTCCAATGCAAAGGTGGGACAATACCAAATTCAACTTCACCTGAAGCTATAGAAGAAACTTGCTCTTTGAATTTTTTCGAAAATTTTTCGTTGTTTAGAAACACCCATGGATAGTTGAACCATTGGTTGAAATGTCTTTCCAAAGATTTCATCGAGGCTATCACTCCTTCTAGTTCAGAGTTTTTAGATAGCATAACTAAAGCAGCATTAGCCTTAGGATGATTCATCTCTACTTGAATATCACGACAGCCTGAATGAAAAACATGATCCTGGCGTGATGAAATTGGTCTTTTGGACATGGGTGAATTTTTCAAATGTTTTGAATTATATTTTTCATGATAGGTTAGGTTTGAAAACTCTTCTAGTGAGATGGATGGGTTAGTGATAAATTCAAAAATGGTCTGTGTCATTGTTATCATAAGTAAAGACGTTAATAAAAACACCATCTTCCATAACTTGATTTTCTTTCCTCGTCCACATGGGACTACGATTTTATGACTTAGAAGTCGCATTTTAAGTATCTGTAGCTATATATGTTACTATATAGCTGGATCTGATGACAAACGTGGAATAATTTGGCTGGGCGTAATGACAAGACATCTTGGAGGTGATGGTGCAACTTTTTTTGAACCTGAACTGTTGAACTTGCTAGAAATCAAAAAGTGACCCACGATAAGAAAGTCCACTGTTAATTGGGCACGCGTCCGCCCAGAACGCCCAGAGTTACGTAATTTCCTTTAACGCGTTTTTATATAACATCCGTGCACCAAACAAGTTAATGAATCATCTGAATCATGGTTTATCATCTGAATCAACAACTTCATGTTTTGCTTTGAGTCACGTAATTTCCAACACGAAGACCTCTTCCGACGCTGTTATCTACAAAGAGTCATTTAATTTGTGAGATAGAGCTGTGTAACATTTGCTTCTTCTGAAATTACAGGTTAGTTTATGGTTCAAACCGTCAAGAAAAGTTGATTACAATTGGTAAACAATCAGCTCCAGTCCAACCAATTAACCATTTTGATTTGATTCAAATGACTCAAAATTTAATCTGTTGTGCAAATTTTCCAGTATATTATTTGCCGAGACTGTTCAACTTGATGAAATTGAATTTGATGGGTACGTACGTCTAACATCGTTATGACCCAACAAGCGTCATTGAATCCTATTATCAAACACAACCTCTACTTTGAAATGTATCTTTATAACAATCTAGTGATAACACAGTATCTTTTAGTTTAGTTTACTGTAATGCTTTGTGCTTTGAGGAGGGAGAGCTGTAGGATACTTCAAGTCGTTTCTCAGCCTTAGATATGATTAAAATAACATACAAAGTGATGGTATTAGAGCTCAAACATCTTTGGCAAAGAAGTTTAACAATTACTCCATTTTTCAGCTTGTGAATTCCCGGTGTAGGTTCCAGTTTCTTGCATGGATGTTTGTACGTTTTGTGCACGCACTGCCCCAAACCGATGATTCAAGATGATTCAATTTATTAATTTCCTCGTCCAACATTTTCCTTGTTCAGCAATGCCTTGTGTTACTTCGACCTCAACACCTTTTATCTATATAAGAAACTGGAATCCTCATATTAGGAAAAATAATTTATTTCTACCATAAAGTAAACATCTGTTTATATTGTATTACTCAAGAACGAAATGAACTCTTCTGCTCTGGAAACTGATCATCAGCCTGTTGTTCCTAAGACAGACGCTGATCTTGAATCAAGTGCTTCTTCAAACCAAGATTTTCAACCTTCTGTTAAAGAATTAGATAAAGTCTACAGACACTTGGATTTACGTATCATCCCAGCCTTGTGGTGTATGTATTTCCTTACGTCTTTTGGATCAGCCGCCTATGGTAACACTTTAACTATGAATTTTGAATCCAATCACTCCTTGAAAGCTACTCTTGGTCTAACTGCTCATGATACTTCAACTGCATCTGCTTTATACTATGTTGGTTATATTATCTTTGATGTTCCTATGAATATTGCTATGACTAGGTTGTCTCCTCAAGTTTGGCTTTCTAGAATTGTACTCACTGTTGGCTTAGTCTACACTTGTTATGCTGCTTTAACGGGTCCAGGTGGTATTATTGCAATTAGATTTATATCAGGCATGTGTGGTGCTGGTACTTGGCCGGGTATGGCATATTATATTTCATTATGGTATCCATCCCATAGAACAGCCAGACGTATTGGTTACTATTTCACAGCTTCTCAAATCAGTGCTTCTGCAGCTGGTCTAGTTGCAGCTGGCTTTCAGAAAATGGATATGGTTAGAGGTTATGAAGGTTGGAAATGGCTTTACATTGTTTATGGTTCTATCACTGTTTTTGTTGGTATCTCATTATTATGGTGGTTACCTGATAGACCTGCGCATTTAATTAAAATGGACAACTACAAATCCACCCTAGAAAAGATCTTACCTCGAGCTATTACTAAATGGACGAAATCCCCACAACCGTTGACTGAGAGTGAAAGAAATATGCATGCAATCGATATGGCTAGAAGATACAAGAATCAAACTTGGAGATGGCAAGATATTGTTAACGTTATGACTGATATTAGAACCTGGCCCCTTATCTTGATGTATTTTGGTGTTGTTGGAGCTGGTAATGGTATTGCCGTTTTTGGGACTACTTTAATTAAGGCTAACAACTCAAATCTAACTGGTATTGATATTTCTTTATTATATGCTCCTATTTGGTTATTTGATGCTGGTGGTATATTGATTGGTACACCATTAGCTGATATCTTTAAAAAATGGAGACCCCTTATCTTTTGCTTTTCAACTTTGATTATTATTGTTGGGTTATTAGTCACAACATATGCCCATGGATTCTGGAACAGATACTCTGGTTTATTAATTTGTGGGTTTGGTTTAGGTCCAACTGTTCCAATTTGTATGACTTTAGCAAACGAAATCATGTTTACTAGATACGGTGATGTTGGTTGTGCTGTTGCTGCTGCTATTGTGTCTGGTTTAGGTAACTTAGGCTCTGTTGTCAGTACGTATGCTTTATATAGTGGTTGGCCTGAGGATGTCGCTAGACTGTACCAATATTCAAATATGATGTTAATTGTTATATTAGGTTTCAGTATTATTTCTTGTGGTGCACTAGTTTTAATTAGATGGTTCTTAGGTGATTTTAAAGAAGATGGAAATATTGAGACTAGTACTGATTCTGATTAGGAGTTAGCTAATTAAGTTGCTGAAATGATATGACATTCCATGAAAGGTTCTTTAATATGTTCACTTTGGATATATAAAGCAAAACGTAAATACGTATATAAAACGTAAATGCGTATATATGAAGGTTTTGACAATGAATATTAATTTAATCAAAATTATAAAAGTAGATATAGATGCGTAATACTAGATGTAAAACCATATTTATTAAAATTATATGAAGATAAACATACTATATTTGGTAATATCTAATCAAACTAGGATAAGATGAAACCAGAGTCAAATGAAATCGTACAACACAACTAGCGATCAATACAATCAAAAGTTAAAAAAAGAATATTCAAACCAGGGCTGCAGAATTTGAAGAAGTAGAGGAATCATTAACAATCTCTTTATGGTCATCTTGTTCTTTTTCTTCGATGACAATTCCTTCCGTACCAGCTTGGGCTGCCATGGCATGGCCTTGTTTCAATCTTGCAAATTCTGCTTCGCAGCTAGAAGCCAATGGATTACTGCTTGCAAACAAGAAATCAATTTCTTCTAAAGTTCTGTTGGCAGTTTCAGGATAGAACAAATACACAATGATTAAAGTAAGAAAGTTAGAGGCACCAAAAATGTATAAGGTCTTTTCGCCTATATGATCGAACATAATTGGACATAGTAACATTAACCAACCGTTACCAATGGACCAACCAACAACACCAGCAGCATTACCAGCAGCTCTTAATTTCAAAGGGAATATTTCAGAAGGTAAAATCCACGGAGTCATCAATAAAGTGGCACCAAAAATGGAGGTGTAAAGGAAAACGAAGAAGGTGGCGGCAGCTCCGAAAGACTTGTTATCTGGATTTAGTTGTTGGGCCTTTGATAGTCCACCAGCTAAGAACATGGCACAACCCATGGAAATTAAACCATAGAAATTAACAACTCTTCTGCCCCATCTATCAATTGTAACTACCGAAATTAGAGTAGATAACATATAAAAAACATTATTCAAACCAGCAATCCATTGTGATTTCCTAGTACTATAACCTGCTTGTTCAAAAATATCAGTTTGATAAACAGTAATACCTGCAATACCACACCATTCTTGTAAGATCTGGAACCAAATAACCATTTGAACACGTCTAGCAATATGTAATTTCTTAGCCTTAGCTTTGGCTTCTGGGGAACCCTTGTACCAGCCAAATAAAATTCTAATGTAGTTGGTGGATAAGGCAGAATCTTTTTCATATTGAAAAGTTGCCATTATTTCTTTGAATTCCTGAGTACCTTTTTCATCACCTCTCATTTTCTTCAATAATTTTAAAGCACGTTCATTGTGACCAATCTTGACTAAGTAACGTGGGGATTCAGGGAAACACATGGAAACTACTAATAAACAAGCTAATGGAATAATTTGAAAGTAAATCGGAAATCTCCATCTAAAAGAGTTCATCATACCAATGTAAGATAAACCAAACTCCATCCAATAAGCAACGACGACACCCAAAATATTCAAGGTAAACTCCAAACAAATATAAGCACCCCTTGAAGTTGCTTCTGCTGTTTCAGAAGAGTAAACAGGAACTACAGCATTTAATATACCAGTACCAATACCATTTAGAAATCTTGCACCACACATCCATGCAACAGATTTACTAGATCCTTGAGTAGCTGCTCCAGCAATAGCAATCAGAGCACCCAATGCAATGGACTTAACTCTACCAAATTCATCTGAAAACCAACCACCAAATAAGCAGCCCCATAAAGTTCCAAAGTAGTAAATTGAGACAATACCACCTTGTTTTGTGGAATCAGTAACTGTGATATTAGAGTCTTCGTCCCAAGTACCGAATTTCATGATCTTAACGTATTCGGGAGAATTATTAACGCCAGACATCATACCTTGATCATACCCAAAGAAAAAAATAGATAAAGCCGACAATGCAACGACTGAATGAGTCAATCTTTTACCTTGGAGATAGTTCTCAACTAGATATTTATCAGGTAATGTGTAATCTCTAAACTTATCTCTTATTCTAATCAGCAAAGACATGCTTAATTAATTGTGTAAGTGAGTTGAAGTTATCAACTAAATTGAGTTTTTTTGTGTATAACTGAAAATAAAAAAGTTCAGTTTACTAATTGCAAGATTGATTATTTTAAAAAAAGGAGGGATCATCGACTTATTTATATCTGCATGAATAATGAATTGAGACAAATCGAAACATATGGCTTATCGATTATGTCATTATGCCATCGTCCTGGAAGACTCCATATATATACATGCACATATATACAGATATGGATTTATCGTATAATTTTTGAAATCATAGTGATATATGTGTACATCTGGGTTTCTTTATTAGGGG
>JAKTPC010000113.1:0-14535 GCA_030557395.1 Ambrosiozyma platypodis
GTCTCTAATAGCTTTAACAAATTGATAATCTTCAACTTTGAAGGCTTCACCAACAATGTTGTGCAGGTTCAATGGGGCATATTTGTAAGCAGAATCGTCTTTCTTAGCCATAATAGGATGTGAATTGAAGACATATTTCTAGGAGGATGGATGAGTTGAGTTGTTCTAATTCTAGGTCTAGACGTACGCCCGCCCAAAGTTCAAATGCCACGACTATATGGGTCATATCGCTTATACCAGAAAGAGCCCTGTGCATTACAAATTTACCAAGGGATATGGGATTAGATTTTTAATAATTTATAAATATATTAGAGAAAACCAAGCAAAACAAACAAAACAAACAAAACAAAGAAAAGAGGAAGAGATAAAAATTGGTATAATGCAAACAAAAACGCAAAACAAAAAAGTGGGATTGCAATAATATAACGTAATCAATGATATTAAGAGAATCAATTGTAAATAGTAATGTAAATCAACAAAAAAGAGTAAATAATAAGTCCCATTATGAAAACAAAAAAAAAAAATGCAAACAAAACAAGAGTGGAGACCACAATCAACCACACAAGAAACAGACGACGGTTAATTTGGTCATTGATTATTAAAGCAAAAAACAAAAAACGGTTTAAAGTAAGAGTATCCATAAATGAAAAAACAAACAAAACTTGAAAAAAATGAACAAAAGATAGGTGAACGAGTGAATAAAGTTGGATAAAAAAGCAAGGACTAGCTTAAGCTAATGATAAAGAACGAAAATGGCAGCAGCAATAATAAAATGAATGTATATGATATAATGAACTAATATAATGAATGTTGTTGTATAATAAGGAGAGAGTAGTAAAGTTCAAATAATAAGTTTTTTTTTGTTGAAAAGCAGCATACTAACAAGCCATGACAAAAATAGTTAAGCAAATAATAACAAAAAAGAGAGACGAATACCCAAAAGTGATAAAAAATCGATTTTATAACGGAAATATTAGCAACGTGAAAATAAAAGGATATAACATAACGTGAAACGGAAAGCATCAAAAAAACGGTAAACGATATATTAAACAAAAAAGCAACAGCCAGAAAAAACCAAGAGAAGAATAATAACAAAATATAAATTTCTAGAATATCTTTCAAATTTTGCGGAAAGAGATGGGGGAGTGAAATTGGATGGACTTAGTTAGCACCACAATATTGTCTCATTAGGTTGTTCAATTCTTGGGTTTCTCTGTTGGCCACAGAATCAATGAATTGGTTTAATGAGTAGTCATTCAAGTTGACAATTGATGTTTTATGTTGGACTGAATTCTGTTGTTGTTGTTGTTGTGGGTAGTTGTTATGTTGAGAGTAGTTATATTTATTGTATTGTTGGGGGTAATGTTTAGTATTAGTTAAATCGACAGAAGACGAAGAGACAGATGAAACTGAAGAAGCTCTTGAATGTAATGAATCCATTGAGTCTGAATGACTTAATGAATCTAATGATGCCATAGAAGAGGATCTGGAATGTGGATCATTTGATGGGGTAGAGATAGTTGATGAAGCTAATGAAGACATAGAAGACATTCTAGTAACAACTCTTTGTTGCTGAGCAGTAGAGTATTGAACCGGAGTTGCAGATGGAGTTGGAATTTGTTGTTGAGCATGTTGTTGAGAAGTGGCAGTGGAAGAAGTTGGAACAATTATAGTTTGAGTTGAACCAGCTAACATACCCTTTGAGATGTTGTTTCTAATCTTTGATTGTTTCTTCAAATCGGTTCTAATTGGGTCCAAGAATCTTTTCCAACAAGATAGCAGGTCCGATTGAGTAATAGATAAATCCCAATCTAATAAGCATAACAACTGTCTTTCCATTAGGTTAACATCTTCTTTTCTAAATAGACCATCAGTGTATTTAGACCAGTGCTTGTTCTTTGGAGAAGAATCGTTGTGGAACTTGGAAGAGAGAATCAAGCAAGCTAAGAAGATTCTGTGTCTTGTACATGGTAAACCTTGAGCATCTTTTGGTAATTTAGCTTTCAATTTGTTTAAGTAGACGATGGTGGCCATTAAAGTACCAGTGTAAACATTTGTATATCTAACTAATTTAGTAATAAAGGTCATTAATGAAGGTAAAGGCTTAGTTTTAATGATTGGAGGAGAGTTCGGAGGAGATGGTAACTGCTGAGTGATAGTCTTAGCAGATTCACAAGGTAAGATTTGTAAAGTGACAGTGACCAAGTGATGGATCATGTCCTGAGTGACTGGAGATCTTAGGAAGACTTGTAAGGCTTGAGCGTCGGACATCGTTGTTTATGTGATATGCAAATTGTTTATATTAAGGTATCAAGGATAAAATGCAGAGTAAAAGAGATTGTAAATATAAGTAAAGTAAGTGAGTGGATGTGGAATAAGGAGAGGATTTGCCAGACAATTGGTGAGTGGAATGGTGATGGGAATGAAAGGATTGGGAGGATGGTTGCAATAAAAGAGGAAAGCGTTTGGCTTATATACAAATGGGTGAAAAGTTGAAGCTCAAAGAGACGCGCTTGGTGACAACGAACGAAAAAGGTACGAGCCGCACAGGAGATCTGGCGCTAACCTTCGTGGAGGCGTCTTTAATGGTGGCTGGCCGTCCTCTGTTTCAAGGCGGACTGTGGACTGTTCTTCTCTTATTGCTTTCCAGTTCAAAGAAGAATGTATTGTCTGCTAAAGAAGATGATGTTGATGAATGGGTTCGTGAGTGAGTCAATTTGTTGGTGTTTGTCAATCTTGCTATCATAACTGTACCTACAACTGTATCACCATTGACAGGTCTACCGTGTCACACTTATCAAACCCTCCTTAACAAACTCACCGCGTCGCGTTTACCAAAATTCAAAAACCCAAAACAACAACATAAAAAAAAGAGGCCCAGATCCAGCGATTGTCGGCTGAGCCAGTCGGTTAGTCGCGTCGATTCTCAGCGCGTAGCGTCTGCACCGGAAACGGAAACGGAAACTGGTTCTAAATATACTACGCCTTCCCTCTGAAAAAATATCCAGATTACCTCAAACAGTTAGTTCGCCAGCTACCAAAGCTGAACAATCACCAACAATAGACATCAACCCATATCCACAATCCATGGCCCAATTAAAAAACGTAGGTGTAATTATCCAACTACTATACCTCTAGAAGGGTGGTGTTAGAATAACGGTAGTCGGGAAAAACTCTTTTGACCTCTGAACTGTTCTGGTTGACTGGTAGTTTCTGGCAATTGGCTGGTTAATCAATCACAACTCATCCATTTAAAGTATACTTACTGTTTTTTTGTAATCTTCCTTGTGTGTTTGTTCTCTGTAGTGATTGCACTTACCGTGGGAACAACGTCCAATTTTTATTCTTTTGCACAAACAGCCATCCAAGAGTATCTACTTTTAAATCGTACTAATTGTTCTCCACTTAAGGCTGGCCGTTTAACTTTGACAAATTAGGTATTGTTCTTAATTGAATTGTTGAAGTTGTTTGTTTACTAAAATTAACCGCCCAGAAGACTACCTAGAATTGTGTAACCATCAGATATATGGAACTCCAATTCAGTCGAAAGAGTATCAAATGCGAAATTAAACACCACTAATAATAAAAGTTGGGTGCACTGCTGTGTACGGTCAAGTCAGTTTCGTTCGAGGTGAGTGTTGGGCGAGAATCCAGATTGAATTATTTTGACATAATTAAATAATTAATTGACCATGCTGTAGACCGAAATAAGTAAGATGATAATGGTATCCTCAGAGTTTACTAAAGTAAACATCACAGTCGGTTCAACTAATCCAGTTGTTTGAGTTTTTTTTTGATTTTTTCACCTCAGTGGGTGGGTGCGCTGATCGGGTTATCGCAGATTTACCGAACTTAATCCACTTGAGTTTAGATATTTCTCATAATTAAATTAAAGCTGCCAATTCCCTGACAATCCTTCCAAAATATCAATATTACCAATTTAACTGAATAAGCAACCAATCTGAAATACTGCAACTAGTTCATCATTATCAGTTACAAGCCTACATGATTGATGTAAAATTAATGAAAGATGAAAGATCATGAAACGTCAATCCAACCATATCTGTTGTACTTCGTCGTCGTTGTTGAGGGGATTAAAAATCTTTTAAGAGAGATTCAAGATTTGTCGGGATGATCCAACTACTATAGCTACTAGTACTAGTTAGCTTACCCATGGGGATCCCACCTACTGCCGAGGCCTCAGCTCATGATTTTGTGGTCTTACCACAATTCCAAAAAGATCAAGTGATTATACTTGAATTAGCTATGATAATGTAATACACCACTACTCCTACTCATATATCACCACACTATTTTATTTAACAGCCATCTTTTCTCTACTCAATCACAATGAACACAAACGAACTAGTCAAGTTTAGTTCCATTAATCGTGGGAGGTGAAAATTTCTTCAGGTTTTGGTCAGTGCAGTGGATCCAATTTTAGATTTAGCAGCGTTCACAAGGAATTAAACCTCCGTCCCTTGATATTTCAGTTGATCATCAGTCATTCTTAGTGGCTGGGTATCTTGACTACTTGGATCATAGTTGAAATTAACTAGATGAGAATAGGTGAATTTGATTTCCTTCAATGGACGTCCTCCAATTTGTTGAATTCGTGGGTACGTGGTGTGTGCATTTCATTGACTTGACGTGTATTGTTGTCCGGGTTATCTAGCTAATTACAATTCCATATCAGGTAAAATTTCCTTGAAGAGGTGCATGGGCCTATAACCGGCTGTATTCACAGGCCTGTAGTTATGATGCAAATTATATTTCTAGAATTCTGTTGGTTTTTCACCGTTATATTAGGAAAGTTTCAACTCCTAGATACTCACGTCAAAATAATTTCGATGGTATGCTTGATTTGGAGATGTGAGATTCGACCGGGAATAAATTCAAAGGGTGGGTTAATTGATATGGTTACAAGTAACGCTAATTTAGATATATACAACTATCGAGATGTCGTAGTTGATTTTGGCTTCACTAGTCATAGTATCATATCTATGCTCACAAAACTGGCTAATTAAATCGTTTTAAATGTCCTGCTGGAATGAAAGTTAGGTCGAAACCCCTTGATGAATTCTCTCTTTCGTGTGGAACGGAATGGATCTACAGGGTATATACCTAGGTGGTCTTTTGGGATATGCTCTTAAGGCCTTTCTTCACGAAGAGATTTCAATCAATCATGTACAGGTTTCTTCACTGGCTCGTCCCGAAGCTGATATTCCCAATGAAAAACGCGTGAAAAGCAGGTACATAGACGCCAAATTTTTGGGAGGTGCGATGCATCAGCGGCCAGACCTGAGCTGTAAAATTGTTTTAAATGTACAACCATTGTTGGCTCTAGAGGACCGGTTATCTGTCAAGTAAGCTGGAATTGATTGAATTAAGTTTGTTTGTTGATAGTCCATGGGTATTAGGTTTATGTGAGGGCCAAGATTGTCTTCACGTATTTTAACGAGAGGAGGGTTAACTTTAAACTTATACTAAAAGTTTTACTTTTTGGCAACCGCTAAACTTCTCAATGATTGCTGAATCTAGATATAACTTTAAGCTACCGAATGAAAAACAGGTCGTTAAAATAAGGTTCACTGATACGTACCTTCCAAAAGACACGGTTCAATCGAAGGAGAATACCCTCCATTTATATGTATTAGAAATTTAGCTAGCTGCTCATCGTAAGCATCGGCTCATCTAGCTCATCGAGGCTTAAGTGACAACTCCTTTACAATTAATTTTGAAAATTTTCAGGACTAATGGAGAGAGAGACTTAAACAACCAATTAATTTTCAAAGGAGAGCTATAAGCTACCGATCGCTAACTAACATATTAAGGGATAATAATATAAATTGATCGATGCACTATTACTTTTCAGCGAATAGTTCGTCAAGATAAGCTTAATTTACATCTTTCGAGGAATATATAGCATATAAATAAGTTAAGGTAAACAAGTAGGTAAGCACAGACGCGTTCAAAGGTTCAACAAACGCGTTTCGATTATTATTTTTTTTGTATCCTACTGTTTACGGTTTTTTGCCATTTCGAGAGATTGAGAGGGCCAGGTCATCGAGTTATGGGTACGATCAAAAGAATTACCTAGAGAGGAATATACATATATATCTATATGTACTAGGAATATGTATGATGTAACTGAATTGAATTTCTGGATATGAATTTCAGGTGATCGGATTCAATGCAAAAAACTCAAACATGACACCCGGACACCTTAGGAATTATATTTTTATGAAATCTCGGAATCAGAGTTGTTGGTTGTCCCGAATTGTCCCGACCAATGAGGTCCTTTGTTGATTGTTTTCTTTTCACCAACAATTTCATTTAACTCTTTTTGAACATTACCGTATACATATATATGGCTGCAATTTCCACTCGTCTATCTATTTCAACCTGCAGATAAGGTTTCCGTGCAAATAGATTAACGACATATAGAAACAACGCACGTTGAAATCATATTGCCTCAGCCTAAACATTTCGTCTCATTTGTGATAGCAATTAGTGTTGAATCTTCTGCCCATAATCTCTTTACTCCGTTTTCGTCAGCAACGGCCAGCCCAGTCAGGATATAAGGCGACTTTAATAAAGTGTCTTCATAAACTATTCATTCATTCAACGACAACAATGTAGAAACGTGCAGTCAATGACAGTTCACCTTGATCCTACAATAGCTGTCTTGGAGTGACTAAAGTGCAGGTACGTAAAACGTTAAACGTTACTAAGGTCAGGCAGCAGTGTATAAATAAAGCCATGTAAAATTACCTAATTGATTGTTTGTTATTTATGGGGATACAATGTTTGTTATCAATAATAGGTATTGGTACTGTCGTTTTAATCAACGCCTATCTCCTGGGATTTGATGAGATGGTAGTTGTGGTTATTGATGGTACCTAGTTTACTTTACCTTGAGCCCAGCACTCTTCATATGAGAAGGCCTGTTTGTATAATGATTCTATCTGTAAATATGTATTTAATTGAATTATAGAAAAAGGTGAAGGGGAAGTGTACGTTTATATTTAGTAATGCCTCGATTAGTAAGTTAAGCTATAAGTAGGGATATCCGGTCACTTCAGAACAACTGGAAACGATGTCCATTAGACTATCTTTTTTATAATCCCTACCAATCGACTCTAAAGTCGAGAGCTGTGGACTATTATACAGAAAACGCAAGTTAAAGAATTTAGTAGAAAGTGGGCAATTTTTGAGAGTCAAGATATATATATGTTTGGAATCGTCATGCATGAAGATACACTTGTTTCGAATCCCTTAAAAGAAAAGACCCAGCTTAGCTATATACTAAACCCTGACTAGCTATAAAACACATATCGATCATTCAAAACTTCATTCCCCTGCCCCTCTGGTAAACAAAACAAAAAGTGGAGACATTTGTACAAATGTAGTTCACCAAGCTTAGAAAAAGAAGGTTCAGAGGTTAATTTCAAAGAATGATTATCAGATTTGGTGATGAGCTTCATGTTATGTACTCCATATACATATATCTTGATCGATGTAGATATCGATGGAACATTAGTTAAATTAATTGCATATATATGGTCTTGTCAATTATTTAAGGTTATGATGATCATTTATTATGAGACATTCGGAGAGGATGTTCCAACAGTCAAGTGAATACCGGCTGACTTGCTAAGCTCGTAATTAGACAAGGTGGGGATATTCCAAAGGGGGTAAATCCTATGTTGATGATAAGAGATTGATTCATGGATGCAATTCAGTTGTTTCAATGACTAACGTACATTTATGAACACAATCAGTTATAAGACTAGACAACTTTAAAATTGAAGGTTCTGAAATTGCTGGTACACCGCATGCTTAGGTATGTACTATGAATATTTGGGATACAGGGAGATGATGCTGGCTTGAGATATTAAGAAAGAGGCTAGAATTATTAATAAAAACCGTTTTTCTCTTGATAATGGGAGGAATCTGGTTTTGTTTGGGATGTATAGCTTATAAGACGGTTGCAGCTCAATGAAAATGAAGCTCAGCTTTGTTTTGCTTGTTAATGCTGTTGGTTCTAATATTCTTTATGTACGTGTTCGTTGAATTAAATGTGCTGTTAGGATTAAAAGCAACTGTATTTAAACTATAGTTATATAAGCCAGTGAGCTCCAAAAAAAAAAGCATTGATCTGAATAAGCTTCTCGTTGAATGATAAATCAAAGACTAGTGGAATGAGATACGTGTTCTTGAGTGAAAAACTAAATTCAATTAATAGTTAGTTGGCTTTTATTTTTATCGATACCGCTGATGTATTTATTTTTAAATGCAAATAATTAATTATGGAAAGAAGCAGAGCTTATATTAATAGTGATTTATATTTATAAAAAGCTGGAAGAGAAAATAAAATTAGATAGCTTGGAAATAAGGTACAAAAGTAAATATATATACATTATCGACAAAAAAAACAGCACATCAAGTAGCATTCATTAAATCCAAGTTAGGATCATTAACATAAACTGGACCATAAAGTTTCTTGAAAAAACTTTTCAGAATCATGAATTTCTCATAAGAAATCAAAAGTGCAAACTTTTCATAAAAAAGTTAGCATTTTTAGGATTTGTGGGTTCAGGGAAGGTGTTTCTACAGGTTCAGAAAAGACCTCCAATGTCAAAGAGTTGCCTTCTTTCAGGAATGTTGAAGACTGTCAATCATTGTTTTTACTTGGTTCAATTGCTATTGCCCATCATCACAGAACTGCTATCCGTAATCATACCGAGTTCAAGTTGAGTATGCTTTTCAAGTAAATAAATATGCAAATCGATACATTCATCACTTAGATGGAGTAATCCTGAAAATTTCAGTTCTGAAATTTGAAGATCAAATTGGAAAAATTCATCAAATGAATATCGAAAATATTCAACAGTAAATAAAACTAACAATTTGTTGGACACTTTATGAACCAATGGGTTCCGAACAACTTTCAGAAGACCAAAGCCAATTGTTGCTTACAGCTTCAACCCTTATAAATGAAAGATTTTGGAAAAATCACGGTTTATTAATGAATTGCCATGACTACCAAAATGAACTATAGTTCGCTTTTCAATACAGCATCATCTACTCAATCATCACTTAGACTTACTCCAAAACAAGTTACTTTGTCCACCCCAATTTAAGTGCTAAAATTAAAACAGTTTTTCGTTCCCCAATAAGTAATTCTAGAGTTATATATTACCTTGTCCCGGAATATCCAAATATGAATCACATCTATAGTTTTGAACTCGGTTTATTATCTGAAAGTAAATGATATTTAGAGAGTACCAAAGGTTGTTCTTATTTGTATTTCAAATATTTATCAATATTCAAATCTAATCATAACAGAAATCAAAAGGTTGTGGCTGCTATCAGAAATGTTCACATTTTCGATGCGAACACGTTAATTCCAGATCAATTAAGAGTGGTACTACTTTGGTTTTGTATAAAAAACTTGCTAACTCTTATGACGTCGAAAACTGAACCTGGATCTAATAACTCGTCTCCAAGAGATGATGACAACAGTGATACTAAAACGGAACAAATGGTCAAATCATTGCCTTATTTTAAGACTAGATCTTTTTTTTCAGTTAATGGGATCATTGAAATCATTGATTTCACAGCAATAATACTAATTCTTCACTTTGGAAAAAAATGTTATCTTAATTTCTTTTCCCACGGACAATTTATTGAACATCTTAGATATATTAATATTTTTCAATTTCAGACTCAGCATTCATTGCATTGAAGCATTTGCTTCTTGTCTTCAACATCTTCTTCAACATGTCAAATCTAGCTTGAAAACTAGTCAGAGCTGTGGTGATTTCTTCTCAATGTTATCACACATAAGTGCCACCATCATCTGCTAAATAGAACTTATGAACTTATGTTTCTTCTTGAAAACATAGTGATTCATGTTTGTTGGTCAATGATCAAAAGCCAAAGGGATAAGTAAGCTGTCTTGCCCTTGTTGCTGGCCTCACATTGAAGTTCTTTCATTATAATTTTACCAAACTGACCTACAAATCTAAATTTAATTATTTTGAAACCTCCTACACAATATTTCAAATTTAGTTCTAAGCATATATAAATAGAGTAGGGATCTTAATATTGTAGTAAAAGTATATATCTTATAAAATACAAAAAGACAGATGCATAACAATTAATTAATAATAGCAATTTAAAAATAACAGATATTTTCAAGAAGTGATAATAATGATAAGAATGAGAGTTAAAAGTAAGCTTAATGTTATAGTAAATAGTAAATAAAACAAAAAAAAAAAATGATATAAACAAAATAAATGATAATATAAAATAATAATGGAAACATGAAAGTAATAACAAAAATTGATAGACAAAATAATAATTCTCATATATTTAAAGCAAAGTTTTTAATCAATCAATGATAATACATAAAAAAACAGCATCAACCAACAAATAAAACAAACAGTTGCAGTGTCAAATGACAGTACCCTAAGCCTCTATAATAACCAAAAATAACACAAGTCACTCACTATCAGCTAAAACTAATAAAACCAATTTGATGATTTCCAAATGAGGAAAACAAAACACAAAATTAGAGTAAAGACCACAATTAAATTATCCAATCCCTAATTGCCATTTAAATGAAGCAGTAAGATAAACTTCGCAGAAACCAGTCGCAGCCTAAAAACTAGAGCGCGCCACATTGAATTGCGTATCGGTTCACCAACAGTACCAATGAGGTGTATATTAGCAACAAATGTTAAACTTAATCAGAAGCTGGAATAATAATTAGTGGTTGAGTTTGAGTTGTCCAAAGAATTATAAAAAAAGTTGCTTCTTTTTTTTATTTTTATAATTTTTTGAATTTTTTTTGAAATTTTTGTGTTATTTGGAAAACCGGAAATAAAAGTAACAGTAGCGTAACGTGAGCTTGAGTGAAATTAAAGAGATATTAAAAAAGGTAAAATGAGCAGAGACAATTGAAAAAGCAGTTGACAACAGACAAGAAAAATGTAATAACGTAAACCCATAATAAATGTGAAGAACCAAAATAAAGAAACGTAACCCAAGAATAATAATAAATACAAAGAAAAACCTAAATCATAAAATGAAAACCTATAGACAAGTGAAATCATCAAAATTGAAAGGATCATCGATGGCATTTGAAGAAATAGTTGCACTTAATGGTGCTGCAGACCGAATCTTTCTGTGAAGTGTAGTGTGAGGAGGATGGGACAACAAGATGATCAAATTAATGACTCCCGTTGGTAGGTGCTACCAAAAAATAATTCCCAAGAGTAAGTTGTACAACCAACACTATTAAATTAAAAAACAGATATCCCCCGATAGACAAATTAATTTAATAAGCAATATAGAAGTACAATCTAAAGCTAGGAATTGGAGTAGAAGCAACATATAGTAAGCACCAAGTGGATGAGAAAGATTAGTGTATCATCGCTGCTGGATGATGCACATTATTAAAAGCAACTAAATCTTCGACCATTGAGAAATCATCAGTAGCTGTAATTTCAGGAACCTTAACAAAAGGAATTTCATTTGAATAATAGTCAGGACTAAACACGTCCTCATTCTTGATCATAAATGGATCAATTGTATTTGATGATTCAGTATGTCTAAATAATTCCAAGGAAGATGGAGATTGTTTTAAAGTATTTGATTGGGTATTTGATGGTTCTTCAAATAAGTTTGAGTACTCTTGATTCAAAATTGATTCTTCCTCTAATTTGAATTTTGAAGGAGAAGTAGATGAAGGAGGAGATAAATATGAGGCTAATTGTTGTTGATGTTGCGAGTTCTTTTGTTGATGTTGTTGTTGATGCTGCTGTTGAGAAATAGTGGTAGTTTCAATTCTTCTTTTTTTTGATTGAAACGCATGAACTATAGAGTCTTCTTCATCAGAAGAGAGCTCTTCCTCAAAACTAGGAGAAGGAATTTCCTTAGTTGTGGAAACAGATGATCTTTTTCTGCTCGAAGGAGATTGTTTTCTAACAGAACAAATAGTTGAAGAAACCTTAGGAGCAGCTTCATTGACAGTAGTCATTTCTAAATAATCAGGTCTTGAAACCTTATCAACAGGAGTGACGTCGACTAAATCATCAGTAGCTAAACCATTTTCATTCAATCTATTAATCATAACAGATTGATTCTGCAATAAAGTAAACTGATTGTTTGATAAATTGTACAAGTTTTCTTCTAGTTTCAAAACATATTTTTCTAAGTGTTCAACATGTCTTCTCTTCTTCTCTCTTGAAGCATGAGCAGCTCTTCTATTTCTGAGAATTCTTTCAACTCTTCTTTGCTCCTTTTCTTCATCAGTCTTGGCTCTTTTCCTTGGAGGTAAAGAGCCCATTGGTAATGATAAGTTATCTGCAGAGTTAGACATGGTTAGTTGTAATGTGTGTAGCGAAAGTAAGTCTATGAGGGTATAGTGGACAACTGGACAGGGGATATCTGGTTTGTATGTGAGTGGGATAGGAAGAACAGGAAAAGGGCAATACAGTTAGATCAGATCAGGAGGGGATGGCCCAGTATTTATATAGCGCGCACAGAAAATACGCCTCTTCTCCCCCTCCTATAAATAGCGAGATGCGATATCACCACGGACCAGTCGGTCCAATTCTACTTGATTGTTTATTTGTTGCCCTTTTTGCAAGGCTGCTAAACCCAGGGCTGGCTCTGAATCTTTGTTTACACTACTACTATCTATATTCACATCTAATCGGTGGTCATGATATTACTCTTGTATATCTTTAATTGTAGCAATTTGTAGTTGGATTGAACCCTTATCTATTAACCATGGTGAGCTGGGTTGAGAAGATTCACATGGAATTGCCCTCTGAAACAAAATCCACTGCGCAGATTGCTGCTGCAGCCACCCGGCGCTGCGGCTTGAGGCTCTGGTTCCAGAACAGCCCAGAACCACACACCGAACCAATCAGAATGCACTTTCAGTATCACGTGATGTACGCCCCTTCCAATTTAGCCCCAGGGCGATTTCGGCATTTCAGTGATTTCAGCGTGTTTTGTTTTCAGCTTATCTTCAGTTGAGAAGCATTTCACTCATTTAACCTATATATGAATCACAGGTCCCCACTGTATCGTGAACTGTATGTAGTTTGTGCTACCGTCTAACTTGAAACCAAAGACGTATAACCCCACTACTTCAACAAACAGACTAAGCTCAGTTAGCTTCAACCGTTGAGGGAAGAATGCTTCAGGGTTTAAGTTTTTTTTGGTCCATTATATTTACAATTGCTTGAAAAACAGTTTCAAAAAAAAAAAACAATTTTGAAACTAACTGGGATTTTATTGTACTCCTTTGGATAGGTACAATTACTCATTGAATTTTACAGATCTTTCTGGGATTATCTTTTACAAAAAGAAATGTGTAGTTCAATTTGAGTTGATATAACTATTGATTTCACTCAGTTTTAGTTTGATACATGCTTGTAAGTTAAATTATGGCCTCCATGCGCACGATTTACAGTTGAGCGCATGAGCTTGTGCTTAATTTGAGCTTAATTTACCTTCATTAATTTGTAAAACTTATTCTATTTACATTTACTCCATCAACTACAGGTTTCATCTATTCTTGTACGTTTCTCCGTGATTCAACTTTCTTGTGTCATACCAGTTTACTACTGGCTCGCTCATTCGATACGTTTATCTCTCATGAGGTATGATTGGTTGCCATACTTCGGTCATTTGTTCTTATGGGTGTGTGATTCTTTCGGAATTAGAGGATAAAAGACAAGTAAATGCAACTGCAACTGCAACTGCAATTAATTATAATTGGTTATGATGTTAAACTCTTTTGATTGCACCACAGTATATTGCATAAACCTGCCAATTCCAGTAGAAGCAATTTGAGTTGTTTGCTATTTGAGGTCACTCTTGAGAGTTTTTTTTTGGAAAAAGTATTTCTCATATGAAGTTGTGTGACTATTTTGCTAGTAAAATACTTCTAATTCGAGTCCAAGAGGTGGTTGACCTAAGAAACGTTAGAATTGAACCGATTTACATACATGAACGACGGTGATTCGGGAACAAGAATTTTTTCGCACTTTCGGGTGTCGCAGTATCCGGTTATTAGAACCAGAAAGAACCAGAAGTTGTACCGTGGCTGTATAAATCGAACATTACGTTTGGGTGTTGGCTTTTTTTTGAAAGTTTGCTTACACGTTAACAAAGTCTAGCTCTATTCATTTGCCTACATACCATTCTAGAGAAGCTAGTTTGAGAGTGACCGTATAGTCTACTTAAACACTAGTAGGGAGGCACAGAGGGTGGATTAAGTCATTAAAGAATTTTATTATAAGCATTAGTGGCGAGTTTTTTTTCATCTTCTTAATTGAATTTTGACTACTTCCTTTATTTTTCGGAACAAATTTGAACATGATTACATGTTTTTGTTCAATATTGTATTTTTGACATAATTTATTCATTTGTAACATTCTTGTTGTATTTCTTATTAAACTATTTATATTTGTTATTAAATGTGTTAATCCTTTTCTATTACTTAATTGA
>JAKTPC010000114.1:0-13352 GCA_030557395.1 Ambrosiozyma platypodis
TGGAAAAGTAAGTTACCATCTTCTACCATATCTTGGTAAACTTACAACACCCTTAAACGGGATGGTATCAAGACTGAATCATTGTATGGATCCAATTAAACCCCTCTTACTCATGAGTTTATTGATTCATTGCAACCAATGATGATACTGTTAACTGGATATCAATTCCTATATTATATCGGAATGATATCCACACCCCGATAACCATTATTTGAATGACAAAGATGACATTGGCAATAAAAGTTGTTATTAATAAGGCAAAATCAAATCACGTAAAATCAATAGAGCTAGTAGGGTTAAGCAATTTTTATTACAGAAATCGCCCGCGTAGCGTAATGGTTAACGCGTTTGACTTCTAATCAAAAGATTCTGGGTTCGACTCCCAGCGTGGGTGCAGGCGAATTTCTAATTTTTTTACAATATTTAGTTGGTTAAAAGATAATTTTTAGGGAATAATATTCATGAACAATACTAATAAGTATTCTGAAGGGACAAAATGCAAAAAATGAAATATAAGGTGATAAAACTAAAAGGAAAATTTACTCTAAAGCTCTACCTTCTTCATCATATATATCCTTTCTTATATTGCCAGTCAAAGCCATCGCACGGCCATTAAAAAGGTAACCAATATCAGCCCACAAAATTAATATAAGCACAACAAGAACTGGTATAGCAACAACCCAGAAATAAGTGACATCATGCTTCGTATAAGAAAAAGGTTGGAAGTACATTCCAAAGAAACCAGCCAAGTAAGACCAAGTTAATAAAATTAACGAGATGAAAGCTGACTTTGTTATAGTCTCACTTGCCTTAACAAATAAATATTGGCTGATTTGATTGATTGATAGTGACTTTGAATTCCTTTGTAGTATCTGACAATCTATCAATTTTATCTAGTAACGAATGACATTGGTTTTCAACATTTTCTAAATTGGATTTAAAGTCTTCATCAATGAATCCGTTTATCCTCTGTTTCTGCAAATTTTCAACCATGTTTGGGACATGCATAATGGGTTCCTTTAATGAGGATAGATCTTGATACATTAAATCAGGTTGTTGTGGATCTTTAAGGCGTGCATTAAACATTATTTCGTTCTGGAATTCTAAGATAATTTCTTTGTATTTGGAAACCACAGATGAATTAAGTTTTAAAGTATATTTAATCAATTCAAAAAGTAATAAAGAAGCATCTGGATTTTGACGTATGATGGAACATACTGGATCTCTAAACATTTCAAAAGCCATTTCTTCGATTAAATCTCCACTGTAATTGAAAAAAGAAATAACTGTGTTTTTTTCTTTGATTAAAAACGTTCCTTGATTTTCAACTGCAACATCTAATCCATGCTTGCTTAATAACCTTTTGGATTCCATACAGTTCATAGTTCTTCTCATTCCTGGAACTTTAGCATATTTCCTCTTCAAAGAATCTAATGCCTCATTTTTCAAATATATATGAGGCCGAGCATCTCTGATTAACTCACTAAGAGTTGTGATTTCATCTTTGAAGCTAACAGTTCAATCTTGCTTTCCGGTTCCATTATTCAAAACTCTAAACAAATCAGTTATTTTATTCAAAGATGAACCACCACGTTTGGGGGAAACCCTACTTGATGTCGTTTTATAAATTCTAGAATCATCCAACTTATAGCTTGGGCCATTGACATCTACCAGTCTTAGTAAAGGCAAGGCACAAAACAAATGATTAGGGTAATCAACTTTACTTACCTCTTCTTTACCAAGCAACATATCATTAATAGCAGGTAATGGCAATTCAAATTGGTTTTTCATTCAAACCAATTCTGCTCTTGCCTTTTTAACTAATTTTGTAAAATCTCTATATTGATATTCTCTTGGACTGTTGGGGTTTAATCCTTTCATGTATTCATTCTCTTCGTAAAACATATTGCTGTCATTGCACATGAATGAGTTTAAAATGATATCAAAAGAGGTGTTATAAGAAGACAAGAAATTACGTCTATCGATTCTATATCTGTCTTCAGAATAATCAATTATTGTGATTGTACAACCCGGGATCATGGAATCGAACTTTCTACTTGAATAACTAGAATCCCATATAGTAGCACCACTAACAATATCAACATTTAAATTATCACCAAAACTACTACCACTACTACGACTGAACACAAGGGAACCAACACCAGTACCGCCACTAACCAAGGTACTACCAGTAAATACGGAAACAGAACAATCAAAATCACTATCATCCCCTTTCTTTCCAATACGTGTATAGTCATTATCACCATTGCCATTACCATCATCGGCAGTAAGCCAAGTTCATATGGACCCATCATCAGAGGCCAGCTCACAAATACTAATTGAAAAACTATCAATTAAATGGGTAGAAGAAGGCACAACATCATGATTAACAACATGGACTTTAAACTGTAGTTTATTTTTTTTTGAGTCATTTTCTACCTAGATAATTGTTCCAAATATCATCAAAATCGGCCTGTTTTCGTGATTCCCATGGTGCTTTGGATTTGGGGAGGGGGGGTATACGATAATCCGGGTCTTCTGAGTCGAATATCTTTGGAGTAAACATGATTTTGATTTGATCAATATCAATATTTCTTATTCTGTAGGCAGAACAATCTTATACATCAAAAGAAAAGAAACGGGCTCCATAGGCAAAACAGTTTCGGTAACTTCTCTGTTCATATCTCCAGAAACTGATGACAGTCCCCACAGATCAATCACTAACTGACGGTTTCATGGTTTCAATTTCAAGCCTAATTGCTACCTCAATCGGTAACTACAAACCCCCAAACTTGAAGTAGGCGGAGCTATGTCTTATCAAATCCTGTCCGGTGCAATAATATTTGAATTAGCTGGACTAAAGTGATTGTGATATGAGATGTTCCCCAAGTAAACTCTTTACATATATCAGTAGTTATAGCTTTTGACTAGTGTTATGTGAATGACTCGCGTGAGAAAAAGTCTCCTTTTATATCTGAGACTCTGAATTCGAAAGGTTCCTATCAAATTACGCTTGTACATGCTTATATATTGTATATCCTGTGTCGATCAAACCAAATTTTCTGGTTAAACTATAATTATGTGCTAAAAGCTGGTCCAAATTGTCATACAGATAGTTATAGCAATAATTCCTTAAATCTATTTCTATTCTTTTTTTTTAGTCGAAGCCTTTAGACTTAAAGTACGCTATCCCCTAATCCGGCTTATAAATCTTGCTATATATTGAGACGTAAAAAAAAATGATAATCAATGCTAATCTAATATCCATAGTTACTGGTAATTTTAATATCCAAATTTAACTATTAAAAGAAAGGAAGAAAGAAAGAAAACATGTTAACATAATAATGAAAGAATTAAGAAATAAAAAAATTAAATATCTTTAATACAACAAAAGAGAGGCTATAAAAAGAGAAGAAAGCAAACGAATTTAACACTTGAACAAACATAACATATAAGAAAACAAAATAAAAAGAATAAATCTAAAAAAGACATCACACGAAAAATATAAATATAGTACGAAAAACTTTTAAAAACAAAAAGGTAAAGAAACTTGAAACACTATGAGTCTTCTCAAAAAACACAAGAAATAAGTAAAGCAAAGTTAATGATGAGCAGTGGTATAAATCAAAGCAAAAGGAAACACAAGATAAGAGGACATATATGACATAAATGATAAATAACAAGGACAGAATGACATATTAACAAAAATAAATACAACAAAATGCAGCTTCAAAAAACAAAAACAAACGTATAACAGAACAAAACCACAAATCAAACTTTCTTCCTTTCGTCAACCTCAACAATCATCTTATCATCATCGAAATAATATCCATAATTAATCAACAGCTCTGAACAAATCTCCTTAGCACCGTCAAAAGGAGTTAAATTCGGGGCCATCAAAACACTAATTGCACTAACGCTCATCTTATTCAATTCTTTGAATTCCAACACGTTTCTGAAATACTTAAACAACACATTCAAAACATCGAAATTCAATTCAGGTAAAGTCAACAAGCATTCTTTAATCTTAGGAACAGTCTTGGAATAATCTGTAGATAACGTCAACTGCATCAGTTGTTTAGCTGTGAATTCAGGAATGATAGTGATTTTCAAAGTACGTAAATAACGTTTCAACAACGTGGCAATTGAGTGAACATCAGGTTTTGGGTCCAGCTTCGATAAATCAGAATCATAATCAGTATTGAAAGTTTGCTGGATACGGTTCACTTCAGCCATCATACCGTTTAATCTGAATATACCTTCATTATACACGGCATTTTCTGAACCTAAGTACATCAGGCAACGATACACTATAGATGGGACACGTTTACCATCCAATTTGAAACCAGGTTTTAAATTATACGACTCTTCCAAAGTAGTACCGAAATATTTAGACTCTATTTTCTGGAAGACTGCACCAGATCCGATAGTACCAGATGATTGTTGATTGCTATTGTTATTGGAGAAATTATCGAAGGTCGATCTAGCAGGTGATACCAAGTCACCCAGACCAGAAATACCTAATCCATTATTAGTATTATAAGTGCTTGACGAAGTCATAGAGCCAGCATAAGGCATAGCTTTGAATTCCAATAGTGATCCATTCCCATTAGCACCACTATCAACTGCAGTAGATCCACCACTGGACCCACTGCCACCGTTACCGCCACTATTAGTATCTCTTTTCTTTGAAAAGCCGAACCATTTTGAAGCACTATTACCTGGAGCACCACTACTTATCGATGATTCATGAACAGAAGGTGATGCGGTTGAAGTACCTATAGATTCGGCAATTGATGAAGTATCTAAATTAAAATGAGAATTACCAGAAGGTGACAAAGCCATTGGAGTGCCGGAATTACGATCACCATTAACAAACCCTTCAGCAGATAATCTATTAGTAGTGGCAGTTGATGAAGAAGCAATACTCGAAGGATATGGCTGATTATCAATAATCAGTCTACACCATTCTTCAGCATCTTGGATCGATTCAAGATAATATTGTTGGGTCTTGAAAGATTTGAAGCCTGCCTTCTTTCTTTTCTTATTGATATTCAAAACTTGACCATCCCTCCAAACGTTGATCTCACCCATATTAAAACTTTCAGTAATTTGGCCAGACGCAACATCTTCAATAAACAACGAACTTTCAATAGTATCATAGACGAATCTATTTAATCTGAAATTCTTCTTCAAATTTTTATTAAAAACACTAACAAAAACGGTTTCTTTACGGCTCATGTCATACTGATCATCAGGAATAAAGAAATCTTTAAATACCACCCAAAAGTTATTTCTCAGTCTTTCATCTTTAGGTATTTGTCTCATCAATCGGCATAATTCAGCAATGTACATTCTTATCATAGTCTTTTGGGTGTCCCATGCATTTGGATCTATCTTCATAAAATGACGTGGGTCGGGCAATCCTGGTAAATTAATAGGACCAAATTTTCTGATATTATTATCCATTTGTAAGAAAGTTGAATACATTTGATTCACTTGATATAATGGAATTGGTGGCCCCCCTCTTTCAGACGAATTAACCATGAATTTAATATGGAAATCATGTAATCGATGTTGAATTGCATCAGGATCGACAACTGAAACGACTGATATCACTGTGGTATCAATCGAATTAGTTAAATAATCAAATTGAGTATCTGAAGGCTTATGCTTATGTGACGAAGAAGATGTTTCAGATTTTTGCGTTGTTAAAGCAGGTTTGGATAGTGCCTGTAGTTGTTGTTGTGGTTCTGCTAATAAATTTGGAGTTGCTTGATAACGTTTTGGAGATGGAGTAGAAGACGAAAAAGAACCCAGAGGAATTTTAGGAGTTGGTAAATCAGAGTATAATGAATCGTTATCATTTCTAAAGAAGTCACGTTGATTTGAGGGTGTCACAGGATGAGTGGTTAAACGAGTTGGAGACATTAAAGATGAGGTAGGTTGGGGAGAAGATGAAGTACGTCTATGTTGACTTATTTGATAAGGTTGGGATCGTCTTGGAGTTGGAGGTAACTGCAATTTTGAATTATTAGGTTGGCGCAGATATTGAACATATTGAGGCTTAATGCTTGAATTCAGAGATGAAGCAACTGAATTTTGAGGGGTTGTTTGAACACTATTTGGAGTGCTTGGTGGATCATCCAGAATAGGAGTAGTTTGTGGGTCAGAACCTTTCAATGGAGATGTCAAAGCTTTATAATGAGGTTCTTTTTGAGAGTTTGACTTAGTTGAATGATTTGACGAAGTTGTACTGAAATTGAGAGAATCATCAGGTTCATCGTGTTCTTTACTAGTCATTTCATCAATTGTTGTGATAGAATTTCTCAGAGGAGACACAGCAGAAGGAAGAGAATTTCTAAAAACAAATCTTTGCCTTGAAGGTGATTTCTTTCTTGGAGAAGAACCTAATGTCAGCTTTTGATCAGCTAATTCTTCAGTAACTTGAGATAAAGAAGAAATTGAATCCATTCTTTCTTGTAAAGGAGGTAAAGATCCGCTAGTTCGTGTTGGAGAAGTTAATGGAGAAGGCACGCCGTTAACTTGAAGTTTCAATTGACCCGACTTTCTTGCTCTCGAAGAGTTACTTGAACCTGCTTCCAATTGAGATTCCCTTGGAATGATAATTCTACGTTCGGATCTTTCAGGTAATTCTATATTTGAATTTGAAGCGGCACGGGAATGAAGCCCACCTGGGTTTGAAGACATGATTGAAGAATCTGATTCTTCAGAAGTATTTGAGTCAGACCGTGCTCGAGGGTGAGGAGAGCAAGATCTTGAATTGAGTGTATTACCTTTGGAATTAGACCTTGACATTTCTAAAGTTTCATGTTGTTTATGAGGAGTATCCAATGGATTCAGTATGGTATTATCTTCGGAATAACGAGACGAATTACGACGAGAAGATTTTGAGGATTTTGAACGTCTATAACTTTTTAATTCAGACCTTAATGAAGAAATGGTCTGATCTTTCGTCGATAATAAAGTTACAAGGTTGTCGATTTTCAATCTTAACTCATCGTTTTCCTCTCGTAGCTGAATTAATTGATTATCTTTCATAGTCAGAGGTTCGGATTTAACAGTGGCAGGAGGAATATTATTGTTTGAATCTAGTTCTTCTTCCTCTTCTAGTATTTTCCCATTAGCTATTATGGATCTATCTGCATTTGACTTATTTACGAGATCCTCGTTTATGTTCATATTAATTAAACTGTCAAAAGTTGTGTTATTGGAATGAGAATATTGATCAATAGTGTCAACAATAGTATCTCTTGCACTTAATTTCAAAGACTCTATAGTAGGAGGGCGTTTGATAGGGGTAGGAGAGTCCACCAGTTGGTCTGAATAGTCACTATCCAGAAGATGTATAGTGTTGTCGTTGCTCACGGGAAATTTTGGAGAATCGGAATAGTGGGACGAATCATCAGTATCATATTCCTCTTCATTTTTATCGTTTGTAAAAGAGACGTTTCCTCGAGGAGTCATGTCGAGGTTAATAGGGTTTGCTGAAACAGGAGTGGGCTGGGTTTCCGATTGCTGTTTCTGTGTGAGCTGCATGTTGACTTTTTCAGAATGGGTCATTATGAGGGGGTTGGACGTGGACATCAGGGAGTGAGATAGTAGCAATAACTGTTATAGGGAGCAACTAAGCAGTTGGAGTGTTGAAGTAGGTAACCTTAGGAGGAGTGACAGGTTGAAATGTTCGAATTCGTCTTTCTGTCTGGTGAAGTGGAATAGGCAAATCGCGTGGGCACTACTCTTTATTATAGGTGAAACAGTACGCGTGATGCTCTCTGACCTCCAGTTACCGATGACTACTCTATTTGTCGTAGTCCTGGCGATTGGGATCTTCATCCCATGTATCTCCTTGCTTAATTGCTATCTTGCTCTTTCAAGTACTCACTGCTGCTTGGGGCATGGAGATAGCTTTCCTTTACCCCTTCAAATGAAACGAAAAAGACGCGTAATCTAATAAATCTTAATAGTAAGAACGATGTATAAAATTCACATTGGTCATATGGCAAAAAAAAATGATGGATTTAAATAGGTATCAAAAAAAATATTCAACTCAGAGTAAGAGAGACAAAAAAGTAGGTATAAACAAAACACTAAATATTAAATATTAAATAGAAAATAAAATGAAATAATAATGAAGTATAGGGCAAGTCCCATAAAATATGAAAGTCAAACAAAACAGAACACAAAAAATAAGCGTAAAGTAAAACAAAAAAAAAAAAACTAAAGATAATACATACAAGTAAAGCATTCCAAAATGATATAAACCGACAATACCAAGCAAACAAAACCCAAATAAAAAGGGGATATCAAAACAGAAGAAAAAACAAAAGCACTCAATTCAATTCGGTATTACAAACTCACTTCAACTATGACTTTTGAACTGCTTTCCTAGGACTCTTTTCATTATTCTCTAAGCTGACATATTCTTCCCACAACTTAACCAATTGCTTTTTTTCATTAGCTTCAATCTCCAACTTCTTCTTAGTAGTCTCTAAATCCTTCTTTAGCTCCTCATTTTCTTTAATCATCTTCTTCATTTTTGAAGACCATTTCATCTCATAACCTTTTTTCAGTATACTAACTTTCTGTTCATGTTTGGCAGCATATTGTAAGTACAAATCTTGAGCTAATTTTTCTAATTGGGCTTCAAGTGTTGTTTCATTTTCTTCAATCTTAACATTAGCTTGTTTTAAGTTATTTTCCAATGAAATGACTTGTTGCTTCAACGAGGTTATTTCTGTTAATTGAGCTGATAATTGGATTTCTTTATCATCTGAAATTTCACTAGATTCTTTTAATTTACTAACGTACGAATCTTTTAATTCTGTGATTTCGGTTTTTAAATTTGTAACTTCACTAGTTAATTTTTCAACAAGAGATTCTTTTTTAGAATTACTAATTTTGAGTTTAGATTCTAATTCTTCTTGTGATTTAGTACCTTCATTTAACTTAACCTTTAATTCTTCAACTTGTTTCACTAATTGTTGCTTTTCTTCAATTAAAACTTTCTTCTCCTCACTAATTTTCAATAAACCACCTTGTTCATTAGCAACATTATTTTTCAAATCATTTAACTCTGAAGACATTCGATCTAATTTTTTATTCGAGTCACTTAATTCAAATTCTAATTTTTCTTTAGATGCTACTGCTGAATCATGTTTATCTTTCCATTCTTTGGCTTGATCATTTGACTTAACAATTTTATTCTGTAAATGCTCTAGCTGTTCAGATAATGTTTTAACTTCAACTTCTAATTTCTCTTTGATGTCATTTTCATCGGCTAGACTAATTTTTAATTCAGATAATTCGGCAGAAACGTTTTCCAATTCCGATTCATAGTTTTCTTTCAATTGAACCATTTCACTTAATTTATTTTCAATCTCAGATTTGTCATAGTTCAATTTTTCTAACTCTTTATTTTTTAATGCTAAATTGGCTTCTAATTCAACATTTTCACTCTTCAAACTTGCTTTAGAATTATTCAAAATCTTTACATCTTCAATTAATTCATCAATTTTAATTTGCTTAGTAGATAAATCAGATTCATATGATCTAGCAGTAGACATTAATTGCTTGAAAGCGTTTTTCAATTTAGTTAATTTACCAGCTAATGATTTTTTTTGGAATTCAACGTTCTGCAATTTGGATGACAATGAAGTAATACTTGCTTTAGTTTGTTCGATTTCTAAAGTCAAAGCTTCTTTGAATTTAACTAAATTTTTATTTTCCGAAGTTAGGCCATTGAGTTCTTCAGTTAATAAATGAACAGTGTTTTGGGACCCGGTCAATTGAGTTGATAAACTACTGATTTCTTGTTGTTTTTCTGAAATCTCAGATTTTAAAGAATCCATGGACTCGGTATACTTAATTTTAATTGAATCAACTTGACCAGTACTAAAAAGAGGAATAGCAGAGGTATCAGCCTCATGTATAGCCAAGTCAGACATTTCTTCATCTTCATCTGATTCATCAATCTCAAAAATAGAATTGAAAACATCTAATGGAGAAACGTTCGAACTTAATTTAACAGGAGACAAAACTTCACCCTCGGGTCTTTTTTCATTTTCATCATGATCATCCGCTGCACCGGCAGTTGAAATATCATGAATACCAACTTTATTAACTTTCTTTAGATCTCTAATGACTTCAGTTTCACCATCAATAACTTCATCATCATTCAGAATTATTGAACCTTGAGAAACATTAGCTAAAGGACTCTGTTGTAAGTGTAGTTTGTCAGTTGTGTTATCAGGGTGCTGCAAAATGACTGCAGATTCATCAAGAATTCTTGAATGATGTTCTCTATGAGGAGTTGCCAATTTAGATGCTTTATCGGATTTCTTTGGAGTTTTGAATGACTCATCAGCTTCTTCATTATCACTTAGATGTTGCTTCTTATTAAAAGAATGCTCAACAGGTATATCCGAATGTCTTTTTCTATTATGAGAACGTTGCGGTTTAATTGGAGAAGAAGAAATTTCATCTGTATCATCTTGTAAATTTTGTTGTTCTAAAACTAACTTTAAAATACTTGAATTGCCCAACATATCATTAACAATCACGCTATCATTTAAATGAACCTGATCATGTGTTGAAGTGGTATCTTCATAGTCTTTGTTACTTTCGTCATTTTCATTTATACCGGATTTAGAAGCAGTTGTATTTTTGTTTTCTTTACCATCATTCTTTTCTCCATTATCAGAAACATTCTCTAATACTTTGGTTAAATCTTGTTTAGCACCAACCATTAACTTATCAAATTTTTTAGAGTTGATTGAATCTTTGATACAAGTTAAAGGATGTCTAACGGGAGAAACGACACGTGCGTTACCCTTTGGGGACATTGAGTTTCTTCTAGCAGCAATGCTATTAGTAGTTGGATCACTCTTAGAATGGTGGTGATGTCTAGTTTCATGTTTATAAGTTAAACCATGAGGAATCTTCTTAAATGGATCTGAATCAGATTTCTTTGGTGTCTTACTTGTGAACGTAGTTTCTCTAGCTCTAGCTTTAATTGGAGAAGTCTTAGCAACTATCGATTTGGCCGCTTTGGAGGTCGAGCTGGGGGTTGATCTTAGCTTTTGCTTTGTGGTGGATCCAGGGAGGGATCTCATTCTATTAGCTTTAGGGGTAGACATCTGTATCAATGGGTACCTATACGTATGAGTTGCGTGTGATTGGATCTTCAGAAAGAGAGTGACCAGTTGTTTACGTTTCTGGATCCCTTTTAATTTGCTATGAGTTTGAGTGTTTGTTGACTTTTTTGTTTTTCGATTTGGACGCGTTTCAGAAGGATGGCGCGGCAGATATGGCACGGAGAGAAATTGTGGCACAGTATCCTAATTCCCGATTTTCGAGTTTCTCAGTTTTGAACAGACGAAACAGTTAGAGTATGCTAGAGTACTTTATCGATTCTGGCTCGGAGCTTCTAACACACCAACACACCTCAACCTAGTGTCCACCCGCTTGTTATTAAATACCCTTATTGTCACTTTTTTGAAAATGTCCAACAGGGAATGCGTATGTGTTTTTGCTCGTTCAATTAGCTTTTCAAACTGCTCATCACAGGGATGAATTAGTAAGACTCATTGATCTTTCCGATTATATAATTCTGACAATACTAACAGGATACTTTCATTTACTGAATTAGGCCGATTTATACGAAAGAATAATTGAAGAAGTGATTCAAGAGTCAAGACAAGATTTTGAAGATTCAGGGATAGATGAACAGACATTATTGGATTTAAGAAAGATATGGAAAGATAGATTGTCAAAAACCAAAGTGGCAAATTTCTCGTGGGATGTTCAAAATAATGATTCTTCAGATGATGATGAACCATTAGCTACGCTAGCTCAACGTGGTCAAAATATGTCTCACGATTTAATGAATTCTCAACAATTTACAAATGAAATGACTGGCAATGGTAATGATTTAGGCGTTCATGGTTTACATTTACCTCAGTCAGATTTAGCCTTACCAAATACATTACCAAAGCAAGAAGATGAGAATAATCATGGTGGTATTGTTCTGCCTGGTGGTACCACTATTGGACAATCTGATGGGACGATAGAATTCGAAGTTGAAGTTGATAGTAGGAGTCAATTAGCTAAACAATTAAGAAAAAAGGCTAAAAAGAGATCTAAAAAGGTGATAAATAATCAAGTTGACGGACCTTATGATTCTGATTCTGATGATGATAATGAAGATTTGGGATCGGATTTAGGTGTTGATTCAGATGAAATTAATTCTGATTTAGATGATCCTGACGATGATGATATTAATGATGATGAAGATAATGATGATCCTGAAACTAATATTATGCTATGTCTTTATGATAGAGTTCAAAGAGTCAAGAATAAATGGAAATGTAGTTTAAAAGATGGTGTTGCAAACATTGAGGGTAAAGATTACACCTTCCAAAAGGCAACTGGTGATTCTGAATGGTAAGCAAGCAAGAAAATTCATTAACCAATTCTCAATATTTTTAATTTGTTTATTCATTCATTCTTCTTCTTTTAAGTGTTTTTAATACAAGTTTTTGCTGAAGACTATACTAACTACTTATGCATGAGTTTCTTGTGTTTTATGATAAACCAATAATCACACCACTTCATTATTGATACTTTTTCATTTTTAATTTTTTAAAATTTTTGTACACTATTTAGCTCTCTTTTTACTTTACACAATATAAACTTCAAAAAAAACTGAAAAATACTGTTATCAAAACTTGTGGAAATCACGCAGCGCTTGTAGGCACTTAAGTTGCAGAATATATAAATATTCAATCAAGTGAAAAGCCATGAAATACTCTTTCAAACAACGACCAGCTATCAAAATGTCCTCTTCGTTGAAAGCTTTCAATGAAAAGTACAACAGAGGAGGAGGTCTCATTCAGTCTCAGGTTTTTCAAAACTATTCGACCATGTCTATTCAATTTATTCAGATAAACCTAACTTAGAGAATGCCATGCTCAAGGATAAACCAGTGGTCACCTATGCTATAGACTGGTAGATATTCAAAGAAGGAAATGCAACCGTAGAAGACACTATGATATGCTCAATATTCAAAGAATATGATTTATTCTCAATTAGGTGGATAATTATAGTTTCAAAAGCGTTTTTCATCACTATTGCTTGTTCTTTCATTACTTACAAGGCACTTAATTCGTTATTTTACGTCCGGAAATTCAGTCTTGGTTTTGTGTGCTTCATGCTTTTTATAAGGTATGATTTACCAGACATTTTATTAGCATATTCTATTCAAGTGGTTATCAAATTTTTGTAAATGCAAATTATAAGTTAGGAACTTTCATCAATTGTTCCCGTTTTTA
>JAKTPC010000115.1:0-13178 GCA_030557395.1 Ambrosiozyma platypodis
AATATCATGATTAGCTTATGATCATAAGAACGGTCTGATCCCGTAGTCGGGTACGGTCCGATGCCGTATCCAGAACTAGCTTACGTAATAACAATCCTTGTATTGTAATAACATTAAAATCATAAATACGATCCGATATTATATTCTAAATCAGTTTACGTAACATGGATATAACCATCAGGATCCTGACATGTTGGACATAAGGTTCATAATGTTGGACATAAAGCTCATAAGAAGTCTAGGATCATCATAAACAAGATTTGATGTTATATCCAGAACTAGCTTACGTAATAGCATCTAAATCCAGACAATATGGAACACGGTATAGATTGAGGAGAGATGGATTAAGGAAAGAACACAAGTGCATACTTTGTATTGCTGAACAATTTGCATATTTGTATTATTACTTGTTAGATCCTGTAGCACACGTCTGATTTTAAAGCTATTCCGTGGTCGAATGGTCTAGTTGGTTATGGCGTCTGCTTAACACGCAGAAAGTCCCCAGTTCAATCCTGGGTTTGATCATATAGTGGATTATTTTTTTGCCAACTTTTATAGTCGATACAATAATCCTGATGAGTATCTACATAATTTCATTTTGAAGAATGGGGCCAGGTAATCATACCGAAAGTTTGATACAACAACATATAAGAGTCAATCCCAATAATTGTAAATGTCAGCAATACCTATAAAAGGAAGAGCATGCGGTGCACGGATGTATTTAAAGTTACCCTCCCCTTAGAGACCCTCGATCGACTTGAAGTCTTTAACATCAACAACACGTTCAACTCAAAACATTACCTGTTGAAACATCAACACGCCCGAAGTTCAAAGTTACCAGGCCTCGGTCTACATATAGATTCAATGAGTAACGACCAATATTGGATGACCGATAATCTCGGAAATGATGATGGCATGGATTTCCTAACCTTCCCAGATTCTAATGCAAATGCTAATGCTAATGCTAATGCAAACCCAGTCCAGCAGAACAATCAAGACATGTTTTCCTCAAATCATTCAAATGATCCTATGATATCAACAGGAAGTTCTCAATTGGCAAAGTCAAGTCAACCTCAACAGAATCAGCAACAAAATCAGCAACAACAACAACAACAACAACAGTACGACCAGTTTCAAAATAGGCAAGCCTCTGCTAATAGTTCTTCAGGTCAAGCTGCCCCAAATCCGTCTATGATCATGGAACAAATGAGAGCTCAAAGACAGGCCCAACAGCAACCACCTTCAGGTACTTCTCAAGAACAACACACCTCTCAGCAGCAGGCTCTTCTGGACAGACAAAGACAGTATCAAGAACAGCTTATGAGACAACAACAGCTACTTAGACAGCAGCAACAGAGACAGCAACAACAGAATCAACAACAGAATCAACAAAATCAGCAAAGCCAACAGAGTAATCCTCAAAATATGTTTCATCAATTACAGCAGCAACAACAACAATTGCAACAACGCCAACATGGGAAACCCGACTCTGCATCTACCCATTCACATTCACAAGCTGCTACTCCGGATGCCACTCATAGTCCACTGGTTTCTGCAGCCAACTTTGTTCCAGCTTTCCAACATAATTCACAAACTGGTACTCCTCAATCACAACCTGGAAATCCACAAGGTCCACAAAATAATCAAGCTCGACAAGCTCAAATGCAGCAGATTAGACAGCATTTTGCTCCTGAAAATGTGGAGAAATTTTTAAGACTTCTAGAAGGATTCATGGCTCGAAATAATACTCCTCTACCTGATAGATATCCTACTATTGGTGGCAGAAAAATGAATTTATATTTCATTTACGTTATGTTTTCCACGCTGGGTGGGTTTCACAATGTTATCCGTACCGGTAGAGTTCCTATGGTTGCCCAAAAATCGGGTATTCCGACTGACGATAAACAGTTGATGAAAGATTTCGTTCAAATGTATCATAGATACTTATTCCCTTTTGAACAGTATTCTAAAACTCCTGAGGGTCGAAGAGAACTGTCCTCGAGACAACAACAGCAATCACCATCCCCTGTCCCACTACCAAATCAGCAATCTCCACATCCACAATCACAATCACAGTCACAAGTAGGAACTCCTAGAAATCCATCTCAAACACCAAGAACCCCGAGTATTCAAAATTTATCCACAACTATAGCGTCTAATAGTCATGTTCCACAACCACAACAGAATGTTCCTACTCCCACTGCTCTTTCCACTTCTTTGGCTCCCACTGCTGGTCTTCCTGTTCCAGCTCCTTCTGCTGCAACACCTGGGTCTGTTTCATCATTTACTCCACATGCACCGCCACCTCGTGTTTTACATCGTAAGACAACTGCTGTGTCTCCCAGATCTGTTCCCGCTGCACCAGTTGCATCTAAAGGTCCACTAGTTCCGGTTCCTGATATTTCAGAACAAACGGAATCTAACTCCAACCCATTCACTCCTGACTTTATAAGAAATTATGTTCCTCACCAGAAATTGGTTGACAAAGTGAATGGTTTTGATTCAAAAACATTAAATACATATGGCGAGCAGTTGGATCATTTGAAGCCAGTCTTCTTATACTTTCCAGAGCTTGGACGAATAGACATCAATGCTTTAAGTCTTGCTTTAGCTTCTGAAATGGATGCTGAAATTAATGTTGCTTTAAATATATTACTTATTGTTACTTCCGATCCTTCAGTTTCTATTCCCTTGAGTGACTGTATGGATTTGTTGGATAATCTATGCGATTTGGCTAATGATATATTAGATTCCTTAAAAAATGATGATATTTTCAAAAGAAACCGTGATTTCACGGGAGAAAATATTACACCGGCCGAAAAATTTGAATTAACCAGAATTGATGACATTTTTGATAAATTGAAAGACGAATTGGCTACTCGCTATAAACAAGATAAAGTTGAAGTTATTGATTCATTCACAGCAAAATCTCTCCAAGATCAATTAGAAGATGATGAAAATATTGAAATTGATGATACAGAACTAATTCATGATGGTTCACTACAACATGAAGATGAAATGTTATTAGATACTCCAAATTTGATTTCGGATGAACTTGTCTTTTTTGATATTCCATTCTATTTAGACATGCTTCATGAATGCAAATCTGAAGCTGAAGATTTTGAATCTAACTTAAATCTCAAAACTTGTCAAGATAGAAGATTGATGTTGGTGGAAGAATTGAGTACAATTTCAATGATTTTAAGAAACTTATCATTCGTGAATGATAATGAGAATGTCTTTAATAACGGAATTTTAGCATCTCATGTGGGATTCCGTGATTATGTCTTTGAACTGATTTATTGTATTGCATCAAATCCTGAAGCTTTCGTATTTTCAAGAAAGAAGTTATGTTTACTGAAGGATACTTTGATCACCTTAACCAATGTGGCACATGCTATTGAATTAAGATCAAGTAAAGAAGCTTTGTTAATACTTGCTTTGTGTTTATCTTTTGGTAGTAAGCTCGCTGATTCAGAAGTCGAATCAGGGTTAACCGTTCCTAAATTTGATTCAGTTTCTAATAAGTATCAATTACATGGTGTTGATATTATTTCTAAAATTCTATGTGGCTCAAGTTTAAATAAGACATTGGTGGGTAATTTGCTTACAGGAGATGAAGAAGACCCAGAAGTTATTCAATTGATAAAATTATACACGAAAAGTGATGATTTGAAAGATGGAAAGTTCACTCTTCGTGTTTTCAGTTTCTTAATATCGGTAATTCCAATTGACTTGTTACATCAAGGCATTGAACCGTTTGATGAGCGTTTACCATCTTGCTTAGAAGCTCTGTTAGCTTGTTTAATAATAACTGATTTTATCACTCCTGCTGCGTTCACTAAAAATATCGCGTTAACCATTTTGGATGCACCTGAATCTATTGGTCATAGTTTAGTTCATTTATCGTTTGTTTATGCTGCCATTTATGTTAATGCTAATTTTGAAACCAAGATTCAACATGCTTATGTCTCAATCAAATGTTCAGAATTAATTAATAGTTTAATTAAAGCATGTATAGATTATGCCACACAGAATGAAATAAATTTAGAGGATTTAAATGCTCTAAATAAGGTGTCCAAACTGTTCTCAAATGATAATAACGTCATCGGTGCTTTAATGACTCCTGATTTACCTCAGGAAATATCAGTTCAAGCTGTCGAATCATCAAATTTGATGATGAAACTTAAACAATTAGTTAAATAATAAAATACCTTTACATTTCTTATTTTTTTACTTTGTATTTTACTGTATTTTTACATTCATAATTTGGTATGCCCGTCAGAATTTATTTATATAGTAGAAAAGGTAACCGCTAAACTCTTCTGTTGAAGAATTTTACAATTTTATTAGCTGATTCAGCACCAACGATGGGAGTTAACTGCTCAACTTTCATTTGACTTAACATCTTAATACTTTGAACTTTTTGAACCAACAAAATATAATTAACGTCCGTGACACCAGGAATATTTCTTAACAATTCAATTGCGTAATCATTAAACTTGGTATCTTTATTGAACAATGGATTTAAACCAAAATTAATTGATTCTTCAATAGATGGCTCGTCCTGGTTTTTTTTGAGTTCTTTAAATACTTTTGCAGTTTCGAACGGTGAACTACTCCAAATAATTTTTAGGGTTGGGAAAGAAGTAATCAATACCATGAGTTTTAATTGCAAGTTGGCCAACTGACCATTTGTGCTCGAAGTTGGTTGGTTTAGGATTGCATTGGGAATACCATCTCTAAAGCCTGTTGTAAATGGTTCCAAAGAAAAAGATTTACCTTCCTCAAATTCAATTAACAAAACAGGAATTTCATAGAATCTAAACATCTGCTCACATTGTTGATATAATCTACCCTTTTGCAAAGATCCTATTAAATCAGGTATGGACTTTCTCTCAATACATATCTTTGGAGATAAAATATAATCCCCAACAGTAAGCATGCATGGTATAACTTCCAACCCACAAAGATAACATAAAAAAGGTAATTGAGATCTAAATTCTCTGCTATCAACGATGACTTTAGTTTTCTCAACAACACTATCTCTGCTTCCACCTGCTATTCTGGTGTTAACTGTGCCAAAGCCTGGCAGACCATGCAGAAACTTGGTTTGATCATCTTCATCAGTTGTGAAGATTTTAGGGAGATTTGCTTTCTCCCTGATCAATCTCGTGAACGCATCTTTTTCTTTTTTAACTGAATTTAGATAGATTTCTTCTTCAATTGAATTATCATATATCATAAAATAACACTTTGTCGGACTTCTAGATCGAAGAGCTTGATAAACCTCAATTTGTCTAACAAATGTAAGATCAGGTTCATAAATAATTATATAAGAAGGCATAACTTCATTTAATAGCGATTCGTTAGCTTTAGTATCAAATCTTTCAATTATAACTTGATCTGGCCTATCTAGTAATTCATAAATTAAACCCTCATTAGCACTCTTGGTTTCACGATCTTCAAATTGTTCTAGAAACATATCAAAATCATCTTCATTTCCTTCTTGTTCAGTTTTTTGTTCATTCTGACATTCCTCCCCAGCATCATCATCATCATTATTTTCATCATAATCACTATCATCATCATCACCATTTTCCTTCAGCTGATCTTCTACCAATTTAACCATATTTTCGTCAACGTCACCAATAAAACTATTTTTATCTTCCTTATTTAACATTCTACCGTGGGCTGCAACAACCGCTCCACCCCTTGCTCTTCTTCTTTTAGTTGGTGGGCCCCTACCTCGGACAAAAGTTCTTGAAGTACTCAATCGTTCTTCTTCAGCTTTTTCCTTTGGCCTTTGTTGTTGTAACTGTCGTAACGTTTTTTGAATTTTTGAACTTGATTTACCAACTTTCGTTTTCCAAGCAAGATGCTCTTTCAAAGACTTCACCATTAATTTACGACCGCTGAAAACTTTCCTGTTACCAACTCGAGCAATTTCTCTTTGTGTAGTTATATAGCGAGATAATTGATTACATGTTCTCCCTGATTTGCACATGATCAAAATAGGGCCATCTTCAGTTGAGTCTTTAATCATTTTATCTTGGTTGATTTCTTCTAGTGTTGCAGATAAATGTTCCCATTTTGGTAACTCTTCTAAATAATAAGTATACTCATCATTAGCATCTTTAGGAAAACTTTCCTTATCTTTTAATTTATCAAAGACCCTACTTTTAGCACAAGTAATAATTGCCATTGATTCATCAACCATTAGCCAAGCAGCACTTGGCTTGTTAAAGTTTGAAATTGATGGTTTACCTGCCTCAACTAGAGTATTGACTTCTTCAAAGAATCTAACAGAGTCAGTTGTAAATAAATGGCGTAATAAATCTTTTAATAGAGCTAATTCGCCTAAAATTTGTTTCGTTGTAAAGGAAAGCCTATGCCAAACAGGATTCAAGGTTAATCTAAGAGTCTGAACAAAATGCTCATCCAAGGCATTATCAATAGACCAATAATCTGTAGCCAGTTCAGTATTATTTCTTTTTATTTCTCCTATTAAAGCTTCAATGCAAGCCATGATGGCAGTTTGAATCTTTTTCATATAATCAGTTAACTGAATTTTAATTTCAGTGACTTTATTCTTTTTCTTAAAAGATTGTATAACATCAACATGAAACCTTGGCCAGAGAAAAGAGTTTTCTAACTTTAAATATTTCAGTTTCATCAATAAAGGTTGTATACTACCTCTTAAACAGGCTTCGGCATCTTCAGAAACAGCTTTAATAAAACCCCATTTGTTTTTTGATCTATACAAATTGATAACAAATCTATCATTTGAGTATTCTCGTATTTTCTCAGCATGCATGACAATCATACCAGTGACTAAATTAGGGTCAATTATTTCACTTAACAAGTCGGTGACTAAAACTCTATTTGAGAGGGAAACAATACCACCAGATTCGTAAATTGTTTTTCTTTTATCGACAGTGTTTGCATTGCTACCCCCAATAACGTTGAACTTAACACTATTATTGCTATCTAGCCATTCTAGTTCCATTAGTTCTTCACTAATTTTAAAATTTTCAAAATCCTGCGCGTTAATAAGTAAAATTAAAGATTTTTTATCTCTTATTGTAGATAAACTAAGGACGTGTAATACATTTGCCACAATTGAATCTAGACCTAAACCTTTGCCTAATATGAGCAGACCATCTTCTAATATCAGCTTTTGTACTATTTCTTGTTGAAATTTAACTCTTAAAGATAGCACTATATTCAGGTCTGTTTCAGGCTTGATGTTGCTTTCATCATTAGGCAACTCCTGATCGGGTGTCGAAAGCTGTTCGCCATCCCGCTGCAACAACACATCCAACTCCCTTTCTATCTGCTCATCAGCATCATCTGTTGTGAATAAAGACATGACCAATGGTTGTCGTGGGAGTCCTGGTATTTTGCCTTTGAGAAGAAGAAACTGCTGTGAATCTGAACATTTGATCCTGATCGGGTGGTTCAGTGGCTCGGCCAATCAGAGCGCCGCATCCCAGCCGCATGCTAATGAGAAGAGTCACAATTATTTGAATATACGTTTGGGATTTGGACGCAGTTCTATCAACTTCCACTTGTGCTTACACTCCCCTCATAAACGCCACAATGTCCATCAAGATCACAGAAAAGATTGCTAGTCTGGGTGAAGACGAGCCATACTTCTCCTTGGAGTTTTTTCCTCCTAAGACTGAAAACGGTTTGCGTAACTTGTACGCAAGATTAGGTAGAATGTCTCTCCTCGGTCCTTCATTTGTCACTGTCACTTGGGGTGCTGGTGGTACTACTTCCGAAAGAACTTTGGATTTAGCCATCACCTGTCAAAAAGAATTGGGTTTAACTACTTGTCTTCATTTAACTTGTACAAACACTTCAAAGGAAGTCATCGATCATGCTTTGAAAGTTGCTAAACAAAATGGTATCAAAAATATTTTAGCTTTAAGAGGTGATCCTCAAAGAGAGTCAAGCGACTCTCATGGTGTTGGGGTATTCAACTATGCTGTTGATTTAGTTAAATATATTAGATCTCAATACAATGATTATTTTTGTGTGGGTGTTGCTGGTTATCCTGAAGGTCATGTCGAAGGTGCCTATGATTCAGGACAATGTGCTGAAAAAGATTTGCCTTATCTAATTGAAAAAGTTAACGCAGGTGCTGATTTTATCATTACTCAAATGTTTTTTGATGTTAATGAATTTATTAAATACGAAAATTTAGTTAAATCTCATAAAGATTTGAGTAATAAGAATGTTTTGATTATCCCAGGTTTAATGCCAATTAATGGGTACGGTATTTTTCAAAGAGCTTCCAAGTTATCACACGCTTCAATTCCTTCTGACATTTTAAATCAATTTCCTTTAGAAATTCAAAATGATGATGATAAGGTTAGAGAGATTGGTATTGGTATTTCAACTGATATGATCTCAAAAATTTATTCAAGTGGTAATAGAGGCTCTCATTTTTATACTTTAAATTTGGAAAAAACAATTGCTCAAATTATTAGTCATTCTGATGTTTTGGGTAAAATTTTGGAGAAAAAAGAAAGAGAAGAGGAAGAAGCTGCAGCAGACACTTCTGACGATGAAGATCTCGATGTTACAACTGCTAAAAGAGCTGCTTATGCTAATAGATTTAAGCAAAGCAATCAAATCATTGTTGACTCTAAAATTAAATCATCTTATTTGCGTAGGGAGAGATCGCAATCTTCTTCTCAATTGAAAACTATATTAAATATTTCTTCAGGTATTGGTACTTTAGGTAAAGATGCAACTTGGGATGAATTTCCAAATGGTAGGTTTGGTGATTCGAGATCTCCAGCTTATGGTGAAATTGATGGTTATGGTCCTTCTTTGAAGGTTACTTCGGCTAAGGCGTATGAATTATGGGGTTATCCAAAAACATTAAAAGATATTTCTACAATATTTATTGGCTATTTAAGTAAGAAGATTGATGGTTTGCCTTTTTCTGAACTTAGTATTAATCCTGAAACTGCTTTAATTCAAGAAGAATTGATAAGATTAAATGAAATGAATTTGTACACTATTGCATCTCAACCTGCTACAAATTGTTCAAAATCAAACGATAAAATTTTTGGTTGGGGTCCAAAAAATGGTTATGTATATCAAAAGGCGTTCATCGAGATGTTTGTCTCAAAAGATGATTGGAATCAAAAAGTGTATCCAAAATTAAAAAATAACCTTCAAATAAGTTATTATGTTGGTGATTCTGGTGATTTCTTTGAATCGAATCTGAAACCTCAAGAATCTAATTGTGTTACTTGGGGTGTTTTCCCTGATAGAGAAATTGTTCAAACTACAATAATCGAAGAAGAATCGTTCAAAGCTTGGAATGATGAAGCCTTTAAAATTTGGAAGGAATGGATGCTATTATATCAAAAGCAAGATGAATCTGCTAAATTAATAAATTATATATTGGATAATTATTATTTAACTACTATCGTTCATCATGATTACCCTAATGAGCAAGCTCTATGGGATTTGTTATTAGACGATTAGAATCGTTTTTCTATAAGTCATTCTTCTTCTGTTGTCAATGTTTCTTACGTTAATTTGTTCCTAGTTTTTTTGCAGCTTCTGTTTTATTTTCTTTAGAACCTATATAAACGTATTTATGAATATTCAAATTTTTTTTATAAATTATCCAAATATCAATTGAACCCAAGTAACAGATTAGCTTTTATACCCTATTAGTCTTTTAAAATTGTCTAATTCTCTATGGTATAAATTATAATTGAGTTTTTCTATTTCACCTCCAAGAAACACACAATTATCACTTTTTAATTGAAAACAATTGAATAAAAGGTTGGTATTCTTCTTTATTAACAGCTTTGATCCTAACTTGATTGGGTACAATGAGCTACCAGTGACTGTCTGTCTTAAAAAAGGTATTGGTTCTAATTCAATGGCATAACATAGATTTCCGAATGAATCCTGTAACGTTAATTTAAATACTTTCCTTGAGAAATCTCTCATAACAGAAGAAGAATACGACTCTATATGCTGATCTTCTGCTTCAATGTTAACTGAATGAATAACTCTTTGTCTTTGAATATTGTGGCCTGCGGGTGCCCCGTTATTGGGTGTAGTGGAGTTCGATTTCTGTTGACGATCATAAAACCCTTCATTAGTATCAATAAGTTCAATTAATGATTCTATATATGATATTGTTGACTTTGTTATATCTCTTATTCCGACTATCTGGAACAAGATATCCTTATCTAATGTCAGAGTGTTGTTGTTGGGTGCGTTGGAGGGTTTAAATGGCGAGAGACTTGCTCGTAGATATTCATCTGAGCTTTTGAAAGTAAGTTGTGACCTACTTGCTAAATCTTGACATTTGAAGTCTATCGACATGTTGGGCAGGAGACGTGAGCTGGAGCGGGACATCGGAAAAGCAGAATGTATTTAGTTTCCTGAATATTTCAGATCTGTAGGATTGTTGTGTGAACTTGTGTCTGCGCGTACGCGTCAGGTCGCGTACTCGGAAGTTGGAATTACTTGTGAGTTGCAACTTAATCTTTTATTACGCTATATACTATATAAAAAGTAAAAATATAAGTAACATAACGCTAATTAAGTTCCACATTATGTTGACTGTTCCGGAAAAGGGTTTTTCCAAGTCTTGATTCACAAATTTTGTCAACAATTGATGAGAAGTTTCTTTCCTCATTTGTTTGCACCTTTCTTAACTTGAACAAACATAAGAAAAAGATAACGTTAATAATAGCAACTAAAAAGAAGGGAATTCTTGTATTGACAACTGCTGTATGACCTCCGAAGAAACTTAACAACATAACACCAATACCCCCAACAAATGAACAGACACCAGTAATCGAACCTTTATTCTTGAAATAAGTATCTTGCGACGTAATATTGGTCAACATGGTAACAGATATTAAAACAAAAGAAATTTGAGCTGTTCCAACAAGGATAGAAAAAATGTAGAGTAGTGGATTATCTTCTGGAACTGGACTAAAGCCATAACCAACAAAACCAACGAAAGATATACCATTAGCAAGTAACAGGAAGTGAGCATGATTATTCATTCTATCTATTAAAATACCAACAACAGGAGCCATTAATAAAGTCAGTAGATTAACAACTCCGGTTAAAATGGAGGTTAAAACGTAGGACTCCGGACAACGTGCCTGATCGACAGTTGAACACTTACCGCTTGATGAAAAATATAAATTAACATACAATGGAATAAAGACAGAAACACTAATAGTGATGCATCGTGACAAAAGGGTGGCAAAATATGTTAACAAAATAACAGGATTTTGAATGGAAAGTTGTAGTCCCTTCTTCAATGATTTCAAATAAGATTCTTTTTTATTAAATAGCCCACCCCCCGTTGTTCCGTAAAATAAATCTTCTTCAGAAACTGAAATATCATCACCAGGAGCTGTTTCAGCACTTGGGATGTCTAATTCATCAAAAAGCTCGTCAATATCGTCTCTAAAGATCTTTTTTGTATCATCTTTATATGCAATAACGTATAAAATAACCGAGGTTAAGATAGAAACTGTTCCAACGACATAATATGTATCCCTCAATGCCTCCCCTGTGGGAACTCTCTTACCAAACCAAACAGGAAGTCTAAGTAAAAATAACACAGAAAATATAGCACCTAATCCACTAAATATACCTAATAAAGAAACTCTTTTTCCTGCGGCTTTTTTCTTGTTAACATCACTAATCTTATTCAAGGTGTCCAATTGAACTTGTCTTCCAGTAGGATCTCCAGATTCTATTTCACTATCACTTAGATCATCAGTATGTTGTTGTTCGATATCCTGCTGTTCTAATCCTTCCGATGCTTGTTGTAACGTGTCAGCTAATGAAGTGTCGTTAGATAATTTGACTGTTCTAAAATTAAAGAATTCTTTGATTTCAAAATTAGAATTATTCAATTCAAGAACCATAATAGTTAAAACTCCTAGCACAGATGATAAACCTGCTGAAAAAACTAATCTCCATATGAGCATCGAAGGATAGACAGAATGTCTAACAAATGTGGCAAATCCAAGTAAACTAACACCAGAAATCAGAAAACCAAGACAAATGATTGGTCTTGTTCCTATTCTATCAGCCATGACCCCAACAAAGGGAAGAAGACAAAGTGATAGGGCTTCATCACAAAATGTCATGGTACCAACATAAGAACCGACTTTATCTCCAATACCCAATACGTCTGTTATAAAATATGTTTGCGTAGTTGTTAGGAAAACTGCTAATGAAATTGAAAAGAAACTGGTTATCAAGAATCCCAAAAAATTTGCAGATGTATAATTGTCAATTCTTGTAACAGGCTTTGTGAGTACCATTGCCGATAGATCGAATATAAATAAATTAAGGAATTAAGAATTTAAGAGAAACAGAGTATAGCAATAAAATTTGAATTGGGATGCTACTATCACTAACCGACCGACTGACTGTTTCCCAATACCGAGGTAGGCTGCTTTCTGTTATATTTGTAAATGAGTCAATTGAATATAAGTTACAAGCGTACGGTTCCAAGGCAGGCAACTTTGAATTCTGTTTGCCGGTATCGCCATTGATTAATGTTCCAAGTTTTAAAAAAATAAAATACCTGCGCAAGCCCGGAATCGAACCGGGGGCCCAACGATGGCAACGTTGGATTTTACCACTAAACCACTTGCGCAATTTTATATTTTGTAAGAGAATAAGTTGCAGATGAAATAGTTTGGTTGATTTCATTGGTGACTAAGTAGGTTGCAGTTGCAGATGAAATAGTTTGGTCGATTTCATTGGTGGTAAAGAAGTTGCAGTTGCAGATGAAATAGTTTGGTTGATTTCATTGGTGGCAAAGAAGTTGCAGATGAAATACCTTGGTTAAGCGTTGTTCATTATATTGTTTAATCATTCCTTTTACTGTATTACAATTGAGTTTATATTTTATTTGATTTTATTTGTTATTATATAAAGAGGTGCTTTGGCACATTTTTGTTACTTTATACTTGTGTACTTTTGGAGTGGAATCTAATTAAGTTTATTACACAGAACTTTGAAGACATTAGCTTGGACGTTTAGATACCAGGTTTTAATCAGAACAAAACAACGACATAAGAAGGTTATCATAAGGCTAACTTCTTACAATTGGTAGCACCGGCTGATTCAAGGTTTTGATTAAAAGGTTAACG
>JAKTPC010000116.1:0-12832 GCA_030557395.1 Ambrosiozyma platypodis
TTGCTGTTTATCCTTATATTTTTTTGTTTCCATAAAGTCTCTTACTCAAGGTATCCCAGTACGTGGCTAGTCCCAATTTCAGTTTTGAACGTGTAGTGTTTATTTACTCTTTTTATAGAATCATATAAGATAGGTTTTGTATCTCAAAATATATTAGTTTTATTACTGACTTCATATTACGCTGAAGATATACAAACCAAAACGCATTCAAAAGCAAGTCCTTTCATTATTACAGTGGGTTCAAATTATATCTTGAAATTCAATTAACTTGATAACACCGGTCAAACGCTCCTTCACCATAGTCAAGTATTGCACTTATCGAAACAAGTTTGTATACCACCAGTATATGTTTGATTTCCTGAATATGAGTCATCAGTGCTGAAAACCATAGTATTCAAGAGAAAGAAATGATAACCTCTTTACTTTATAGTGATCTATTAGTTCTAACAACAATTCAGGACCACCACCTATATGAAAGAGTTTCAAAATTTTCAATGATCAATCAAATAAAATAAACTTTGCCAATCAATAAAATATTAGTCTTTTATTAAAGTATACGAAATAAATTGATAATAAGTAATCCAATCAACTTGATATATATTGGTAAAGATACAGATACTACTACAGAGCCTAACACCGCTACGTGTAACAATCACACCGACATCGGCTTGTCAAAATGATGCATCCCTATATAACTTCTTGAACTCCTTCAACTCATTGAGTCTCAAAGCTTTTAATCATCACTCACGTAAACGCACGCACAGGTCACTTATTTTATTATTATGAACATCTTGATTAACTGAAGATAGAACAACAAATGAACTAAAATATATTGATGTACAAGTTACTGAAAATGAAAAGATAAAAATAAATCTGGATTTCTCAAAGAAGTACATCTGGAATTTTTTAGAAATACGTCATGATTAGTTCATAGTTAAGACAAAAACGAACGAGGCCCACCTGTTCTACCTAGATACCACTGATGTTTATTAATAGACAAAGAGATTAGCTATGGCGTCATTGGTGGTATCATACAGGACGCTTTTTAGTTGAATATTACTAATCTTTATAGCAAGTATTTGTCCAAATGTAAACTTGTCACAATCAAAGGACCTGAAGATTTTAAATCTGATCATTTTGATAGCATACTTAAATGAACGATTATGGTTCCTTTATATATATAGAGTGAGATTCTTTTAATAAAGAGATCTGTGATCAAGACAATTGTAATTCTGTACTACCGAACATAATCATAAATCCGGTACCAAAAGGATTACTCCAAACTAACTTTATTGTCTTCTAGTAATTATGTTAAATAATAAGCTTGAATCAACAAGGTAACGATAGTTGTAAACAAGTTAATTACTCTTAGGTGCTGAATCATACAAAGTTTGTTTATAAGGTTCTACATCATCTACTTCTTCTGATATGGAAAACAACACACGTCCATTGAAGTCACGTCTAATTCCCCCCAAGGACGGTCAAGATAGGTATTGACTTTAAACGGAAAATATAGACTTCTTAGTTTATCTATTTCTTTTATTGTATTAGTTTGTATTGTTTCAATTTGTTCATCTTTAACCAACATAAACCTGACCTAACGGTTTGCCTTTTATTTTCTCCATTAGTAAATATGATTGATTATCCTGTTCAAAGGAATCCGTATATCTAACACAATTTAAAGCTTTGCATGCATCTGTCTATATAACAAATCTGAAACCCCAGAAATAAGATTGTTTAGCATTCGAGTACCTTCAGCACCTCTGACTACTTCCACTTTGAGTCTATTATAAGTTCAGCCCCTCCTACTCGTAACCTCATTTGAATCACAGCTACTACTACTCCAACGACTACAGCCACTTCCACGTTCCACTTTATTTATTTCTTTTCAATATCTTCAAATGCATGAAGTATTCATCTTAGAGTATCAACTCCCAAATTCATATTTTGTAGGTAAGCCTAGGTACCATAGGGGTCTTGTAATAGACAAGAAAATTAGATATGATGTTATTCCAGGCCCGAAAGTCGCTTTTAAGTTGAATAGAACTAATGATTATGATATGGAAAAATCCAATGTTTATCCTGTAATAGTCAAAGGACCAAAGTCCTTCAAATCTGATGACTTTGCTAAGATACTTGAATCAGTGCCTATGCCAGGTCCTTTTATATTCATTGAGGGAGATGAATTTGATAAAGAGTTTTATGATGAAAAACATTGTACTGATTGTCAACACTGGGCTGAGAGAGCATACAATGCGTTAAATTGACTGGCGGTACAAGCTGCGCTTTTAGGATAGAAGAGGCTATGGTTTATTCTGAGCTGTTACATGAGAACTCTAAATTGACTTATAATTAAGGTAGTTAAATTATATATAAGTGAATTGTTTAAATAAATACTCAGGATTCAAATGTTTAATGCAGATTGATTGAAATGATTGTTTTTGTAAAGAGAGGCCTGCATAAACCCAATGAATTGGATGCCATCTCAACCTGATGATTTAAAGCTGTGAAATCTTATGTCCATTGCGTGTCTAAAAAAACAAGGCATGACTTACTTACCCGCTGAAACTGTACTACCAGCTTTAAATTCAAATTCATCTTAGATTCCGACAAACTAAGAGGTGCACGGGTGGTGGATTAGGTGAGTGATAATCTCGGAATTGTTTATCAGCGAGCCCTGTAATCACTGAAAATCTGTAGAGCCTATAGCTATATATTTCGATGAGACATATATCTCCATCCAGTCTTTCAACTGTTAGTTGTATCAAAAGGATAATCTCCAAATAATAACGGCTGTTAATAAAGTGTTTCTTTAAGAATGTGGCACTAAATGAAATTCTGTTTTCATCACTTGGACATTCTCCAAGACTTTCAACACGTGGGTCACAAGGCCACTGCTATAGGATCTGTATATGTACATGGAACAGCCGTCTTATGGAGACTCGATGACACTCAAAAGAAAAGTAGTTAGAAAGCAAAAATTATCTTTAAGTCGTTAATATTGTTCTGAAACTTAGAAAACAAAAGGATCAACACTTTCCACTTAATTTAGCTCACCTGCTTACGTACACACCTTGCTTGTTAGGTGGTGTTTTTTGTGTCTCATTGAACCGTTCACCACTCCTTTTGACTATAGACAGACAACACACACACACACAATGGATCTAAAGAAGACACTGGATACTATCGTCAACACGAAGTATCTCAAGCTTAACCAAACTGGTGAGCACTACAAAAAACGGTTCAATGTGAAGCAATTTGCCATAGTCATTTCAGTGGTAATTTTCATTTTGGCTGCTTTCATCACATTTCCCCATTTGAACTTGCATGATCAGGATAGCAATGACACCAGCTCAGCCTCTGATAAAGGTAACAAGGCTACGGAGAATGATAACAGCGTCAATTCTACAGACAGCAAATCTGATTCCACATCTTCCAATACTGGTAGCTCTTTACACGACCAAGAACAATCCAGCGGATCTTCAGATGCAATAGGCGTTGCTCAGTTACCTGCAGTCCAAGACCCGAACTCTCCTAATTCGAACGACCTTGCTAATGGTTACAAGGTGAACTCGATTACAAATAAGGGAGATGGTACAATTGAGGCAGTTTTACAGTTAATCGGTGAACCTACGGATATTTTTGGTTACGATTTCCAAACGTTAAATTTGAAAGTTCAATACCAATCTGAGGGTAGAATTAACGTTAGAATTGAACCAACCAATTTGACCAACGTTTATATTATCCCTGATGATTTATTGAATAGACCCATAAAAAAAAGTACTCTTAATTTGTCATCCTCATTAGAATTCACTTATGAAAAAAATCCTTTTTCTTTCACCGTTAAGCGTAAATCTAATAATGATATTTTATTTTCAACCTTAAATAACCCTTTGGTTTTCTCCAATCAATTTATTCAATTAAATACAACGTTGCCACAAAACCATAATATCTCAGGTCTTGGGGAGTCATTCCATAAATTCATTTCAGATCCAGGTTCAGTCCGTACAATATATGCAAATGATAAAGGTAATATGATTGATGGTAATATATATGGTACTCACCCAGTTTATTATGATGAAAGAGCTTCAGGCACGCATGCTGTTTATTGGAGATCTTCTGCAATTCAAGAAGTTGTCATTGAGGAAACAAGTTTAACATGGAGAGCCTTGAGTGGTATCGTTGATTTATACATTTATGCAGGACCAACTCAAAAGGATGCAATTAGTCAATTTGTTTCCAGTATTGGCTTGCCCGCTTTACAACCATATTGGGCGTTAGGCTATCATCAATGTAAATGGGGTTATAAAACTATTGAGGAAGTCGAAGATGTTGTTTACAATTTAAAAAAAGCTGGCATTCCATTAGAAACAATGTGGTCAGATATCGATTTTATGAATCAATACAGAGATTTCACAAATGACGAAGAAGCTTATCCATTAGATCGATTCAGAAGTTTTATTCAATCATTGCATGATAATGAACAACATTATGTTCCTATTGTTGACGCTGCTATATATTATCCTGGTGAAAACAACACAACAGAGTATCCAATTTTTAATGATGGCTTATCCGATGATGTCTATTTAAGAAATCCAGATGGCTCTTTATACGTTGGTAGAGTCTGGCCAGGCTATACTGTTTTCCCAGATTTCTTAGCTAATCAGACTAAATCATGGTGGACTAAAACTATTAAGAACTGGTATCAAGATATTCAGTTTGATGGAATTTGGCTAGATATGAATGAAGCTGCCTCTTTCTGTGTTGGATCGTGCGGCTCTCCAGAAATAGAGATTCGAAAATTAAACGATCCTTCTAACATCAAAATGCATGGTAAGGGAAATATTAATTATCCTCCTTATGCAATTAATAATATTCAAGACTCTCATGATTTAGCTTCTCATTGTGTGGGTCCAAATGCTACTCATTTAGATGGCACTTTAGAATATGATGTTCATAATTTATATGGATACAGTGAAACTAAAGTTACTTATGATACGTTATTGGAGGTTATTCCTGATAAGAGACCATTTATCTTGTCGAGATCAACACATACTGGCTCAGGTAGATTTGCTGCTCATTGGGGTGGTGATAATGTATCCCAATGGTATTACATGTATTTTTCAATTTCTCAAGCATTAAGTTTTGGTATGTATGGTATTCCATTTTTTGGTGTTGATGCTTGTGGATTTGGAGGTAATTCAAACGAAGAATTATGTTCAAGATGGATGCAATTGGCTTCTTTTTTCCCATTTTATAGAAATCATAATTCTATTGGTAGTGTAGCCCAAGAACCTTACGTTTGGAGAAAAGTTGCTGGAGCAACTAGATCCGCAATGGAAGTTAGATATTCTTTATTACCTTACTATTACACTTTGTTAAATGATGCTCATGAAACGGGGGTCCCCCCAATGAGAGCATTATCTTGGATTTTTCCTGATGATCCAACTTTAATTGGTGCTGATAGACAATTTTTTGTTGGTGATGCATTATTAGTTACCCCCGTTTTAGAACCTGGTGTTACTAAAATTAATGGTGTTTTCCCAGGTTCTGGAGTCGATGAAGTTTATTACGAATATTATGCTTTGGGCAAGACTCAGTTTAGAGCTGGATTTAACGAATCGATTTACGCTCCTTTAGGCTATATTCCTTTACATATTAGAGGTGGTCATATTATCCCAACTCAAACCCCAGGGTACACTATCGCTGAATCCAGGCAAGGGAAGTTTGAATTAATTGTTGCACTAAATTTGAATGGAACTGCAGAAGGTCATCTATATTTAGATGATGGTGAATCATTAATTCCTAAAGAAACATTGAAAGTTGAATTTAAAGTTGTGGATAAACAATTAACTGTGAAGTCTCTTGGTAACTATTACGTTGCACAACAATTACATAGAGTTACAGTTTTGGGTGTTTCTGAAACTCCAAATAGTGTTACTTATCGTGAAGATGATTGGGCTACTCTTGAAGTTGAATACTGTTTATTTTTACATAAAAATGGTAATTTGATTATTGATGATCTTGAAAATTATACTGATGCTGGTGCTTTTACTGATGATTTTACCATTAGGTGGGGTTGATTCATTTTTTAATGCTGTTTTTTTTTTCCTTTTTCTTTTTATTTGTATCTTGTATTTTAGCTGTGTTGTTCTTTTTCCTTTTATCTATTTATTTGAGTTTTATCTATGTATATATGGGCGTCAAGTTTTCTAAGATTGATTGATAAGAGAGTTTCCGACCTTCGGAAATTGCAACGCCGATCATAACCGAGCTGTTTCCGTTTCCGCCTCAGTCCGGTTTTGTATCTATTCCACTACCAATTAACTAATTTGGAGACTAAAAGAACTGTTTACCTTTACAGTCAATTGATCGAAATTGGCTAGTGTTTCATCTCGTCACTTGATTCAGCTTTTAGAGGACATTTCTGATACTCTGATGAAAAGACAAATTCAACTAAGTTTATATTATGTCGTCTGATAATGAAGATCAGAGTGCATTCATTGTGATAACAACTGATTTGCCCCAAGAATTAAAGCAACAAATATGGAAATCGGTTATTAAGTACTATGTCGATATAAGGGATGTTATCGAACTTATAGGACAAGACGCAAAACTTGATTGTCTCATAGCCGATGCTTTGAAAACAATTATCATAACATTGACAGAAAGTAAAACATCTGGAATAAACTATACCTTTGGTTGTATGGAAGGTTCATTGCCGTTAGACTCTAGACTAATTCCCAAACTTCAAAATTTTCTCAGAGATAAAAGAATCAATTTGATTTGTGATTTTCCAACTGAGTTCTTACAATATTCAGATGAATATGCTGTACCCTTAGAAAGATTTAAATACTTGGCCCAATGCTGTTTGTTAAAATTCGAAGACTTGATTTTTTGGAAAGGCTCATTGAGTAAATTGAAGAAATTTGGTTGGCAATCTAGAGTTATTAAGATTTTCATTGATTTGGAGTGTCTAACTCTTGAAGAAATTACATTATTAAGAGAGTTCAAATCTTTGGAAGAACTGGGCATTGGCATTATGCATGTCGAGGAAGAACCATCCTCCAGGCAAATGATTGCTTTAAAAGACTCAATAGATTCCTTACATTGGCTGAAAACTATACGTTTTGTTGAGTCACCGTCTTCCGAATCAACAGAATTGATTAGCCAGTGTACCAAATCTTGGCTAGATGAAACTTCAGAGTCAAATAAAAAAGTTACATGTGAGATTTATACTAGTCCTTCGGATGGTACTTTCTCAAATGAAATTGTTGATAAACTTGGTGAGTTTTTAGCTTCGACTAATTTGTATCCTTCCAATGTCACCTCTTTTTCAATCAATAATACTGATTTTCCTGATTTTCAATTGATTAATAGATTTGAAAAATTAATTGCTCTATCGATATCATCTGCTAAATTTATTAATTATGAATTCAAACATAGTGTACTTTCCAGATTATCGTTAGCTGATATACATACAAAGGATTATGATTTGTCACACCTTGTTAGACTATCACATGTATATTTAGGAGAATGTATTTTAACTCAAAACTTTTTTAAAAGTTTACCAGAATCATTGCTGTATCTACGCATATCTGATTGTTCTGATGAAAGTACTCCAATTTATCAACTACCATCTTGGCTTGAATCAATTGAAATTATTTCAGAGCGATTTTTCCCTGTTTTCACAACACCAGGAAAAAATGCGAGATTAAGACATATTGAATTAGCTGTTCCTACTTCAATTCTAGATGAAACTGTATCTGATTCAACTGTTATCCCAGAACTTTTTTTTCAATGTTTACCTAAATCTGTTAGATCCATGCATATTCATTATTCTAAAGATCTAGATGAAATGTTCTGGAAAACAATCAATTTAACTTCAATGACTTCATTAGAAGATCTAACAATTGAATTAGAAATATCAACAAATCTTAATTTTTCATTGCTACCTCCAAGTTTGAAGAAATTAAAAGTTGATTCTTGCATAACTGGCTTTCAATTCAATTCGTCAACGTTTCTATGCACAAATTTAGAGGAATTAAATGTAACTTTCCCGTTACTTGCAGATGATCATTTTAAAGCACTAAATAGAATAATATCTGTTTCAAAGATATCAAAGTTAACACTACAAGCAAAGCAAAGAACTTTTGATCTAAGAAGATTGGATTTTGGTAAGATTCGGAAAATGCTATTAAGATCGGACTATTTTGAAATGGATTCAAGAAGTAGATCATGGGTTTTAACCATTCAATTGGAAAGTATTCCTGAGACTCTTTACAGGTTCGACGTGGAATATACTGGGCCAATGACTGGTAAGATGCAAATTTTTTTAGAATTACCTTTATTGACAGATCGAATTTATAAATCAGGTTTAGCTAACTATACTAAGACTATTGTTCAGACTAAACTATAGGTATTTTACTGTAAGGGAAGGACTTCTCAAAAATTGGTTATATACAATACATTTCTTGCGTTTTTGGTTTATTCTTTTGCATTTAGTATCACATTCATAATTCTTTTCTTCACATTTGTTTTGCACTTACTTATTCTTCCAGGAATTTTTTGGAATTATTACATCGATGTACTAGTGAATAATGTAATATACAAATGAAATTACATAAAGGTAAATTTTATTAGCAGTAAAAGCATAAAGTATCGTAAAAACACTCGGATCGTATAAGGTTGTAAAATAATAACAAAGTAGACTTAGAAAAAATAAAGAAATAAAAATAGTAATGGGAATAAAGACCATCAGTAAAGTATTCTGATTCTTAGTCATCTGCAACACTAACATTTTCTTCATGAGAAATCTTTTCCTTTAGTCCACCTTGTTCAATATCAATAGCAGCTTCTGGACCATCAAAGATCTCAGCAATTTCTTCCAATGAATGACCTTTAGTTTCTGGATAAAAAAAGTAAAAATTTAAAATCACCAACAAATCAATGATACAGAAAACAATGTAATATTTCCATCCAATAGCATCCATTGCAATGGAATTACAGAAAGAAGCGATCACCAAGGCACTACCAGTAACAAACATCGTTAACGACATACCTTTAGATCTTAAATAGTATGGGAAAATTTCGGTAGGATAGGCGACGGTCAAAGGAGTTAAAGCAATATCATAATGGAAGAAATAGAGGAAAATAAATGCTAACACACCCTGACCATATGACTTTTCTTGATTTGAATCAAAAAGAGCAGATAAGACGGTCCAAATCACATATGATATAAACATACCAACGGCTGACCACAAGAACAAGAATCTTCTTCCTAACTTATCGACAAGTAAAGCGGCACCAACTGCTGCTGCAAAATTAAAAACTTGTAGTAATCCATTGATTAAAGTTTGTGTATCTGATGAAGTATAACCAATTGTGTCTAAGACCAAGGTAAAATAATATGAAATGATTGCATTACCAACCCATTGTGCACTTATCCCTAATGTGACAGTAATATATGTTCTTTTTCTGTTACCTGGGGTGCTAACTAATTCTTTCCAACTAGTTGATCTAGAACTTTTTTCCATTTCAATAGCTTCGATAATTTCAGAAATTTCAATATTAACCAATTCAGAGTTCTCATCACCGCCTGCATGATATTTCACTAGAAGATCTTTAGCATCAGCATATCTATCCTTGGAAATAAGCCATCTAGGACTCTCTGGAATGAACCAAATAATAAGTAATTGAACACAAGGATAACCAACTTGTAGTAAGGTAGGCAATCTCCAACCCCAATCATCAAGTCTTTGACTAACACCATAACAGCTCCAGGATGCTAAGATAGATCCAACGTAGAAAAAAGTATTATATAGAGAAGTCAGCTTACCTCTATGAGAAGGATATGCCAATTCTTGAATTAATAATGGAGATGGTTGAGAAGCAAGCATACCAAAAGAACCAATTATCCATCTAGCACAAATAATTTGGGCCAAATCTCTAGCGGTGGTTTGAATAATGGCACCAATAACTGTACCAACTAAACCTATAAGTAAAGTAAGCTTTCTACCATATTTATCGGTTGCCCAACCTGAAAATGGAGCAGCGACTAATAGACCGAACATTTGAGCAGCATTAACAAAACCTAACATTGTACCTCTTGGATTACCATATTTGTCTCTCCATGTTTGTAACGATTGTAAACCATTCATTAATGAACCATCATATCCACCAGTAGCTGAAGATAACAAGGGACACAGTAGGAAAAAATTTAGCATTAATAAATGCCTCTTCTTGTACCATGGAACTGGGTCTCGAGCAATAACAGGAGCCAAGGCATGTCCTACAATATCTTCAATTGGAGTTGATCCTAGATTAAAAAGTTTCATCTTGATTATTAGTTGTAATATGAAATTTGATCATAAGAGTGATAAACTTCAGAAAAGATAGGAAATCGAGCTTTTATATATAAGATTCGTTCTAGAGCAAAAAATTCCAAGAAATTATTCATCAATAGACAATCAACCATTCTCCACAAATAAGGATAACCAATAAGCCAATAAATGATGATCTGATTACTATGAACTTAGTCATATGTGCAAACTTGCAGATAAACAATAAATACTATCGTAAAACTCATGTTAAGACTAAAACTAACCTTTCGCTTTAGGTGGGCATTGGACAATGCATACTTCTGCAAAGCAATAAAAATCAAAGCACTGGGCATTGGGAGATTTGATGACCCTAGAGTAGCCATAGCAGTGGTAGCTCACTTATATTGATATCGGCATTTGAGAACAGATAGGGTTGAATGCCAAGCCCCATTTCCCCACAAAATAATTCGCGGGAGAACAATCGTCCATTTTTCATTAAACGCACCTCTAAGTAAGTAAATAAATTTACGAAAAGAGGTCATTTGCTGATCAGAGAGGAGGATTCCCGGGATGAGGGGAGCTGGATCTATAAAAGTCTTGGAGGAGGGATATTTTATTTTCATTGGCTGGATTCAATGGTAGGAAAAACATCAGTATAATGGCATGCCCAATCTTCTTGTGCATAACTGTTTTGCTTAATATTTTGTTTCATTTAGTCGATGTCTTGAGACCGATGAGTAAGATTTGCATGTTGAATGCTGTATGCTCATTGGAGTCATTTCTTTTCCGATTTTTTCATCATTTCTTGGATTGGATGTGGGCTTTGATGATCATCATTGGAACCAGCAGCATAACTGTAAATGTGTGTGGTGGACTTTATTCTAGCTAAAAGCCAAGTCCTCTCTTTATATCTGTAAGCAGAAAATTGTTCTACATAGTAAACTCAATTAATTTCTGTGAATCTCCCGTATAAACTTTCATTTTCCTGTCTGGCGCATTTTTTCATTTAAAGTGGCAAATTGAAGCAGCTTTAACATTACCTCACAGCCAGTACTAAAATTGGAGAACGTGCAAACAACCAATCTGAAATATAGAAATGAGAATATTGGGACATTTTAAAAACTATCATTTAGATGGTGCGTACCTTTCAGCTGCCAAAACCGGCCCGTGCCAACACCACAAAGATAGACCGCTTATGCGTCTATCGACCCACCGCTTCTCTCGGACAACTCAGATAACTAATATTTGATAGTAGTATATCACCACTGTTCTCATAACATATTCAAAGTTTGTACTTGTAGAAAAAAGCAGTGATAGAAGTAATACCTGAATCTTCATTAAAATCAGAATTGCTGACCATAATAATCTAAACAAAGTAATGATAACTTGTCAACTTTATAATGCTCCATCAGTACGAACGACAATTCAGGAGCAACACCGAAGTGAAAGAGCTTAAAAACGTCCCAATAATCAGGTAAAACGGATAAACTTTCCCAATCGATGAGATATATGTCAAAATTATCTTTAACTATAATATTATCTGTATGGAGATCTCCATGAGATAAAACAAATTTGTTGTTTTTGGGGGCTAGCTTGTACAAGGTTTCATTGAAAAGATATCTATTACCTAAACGTTTTGATATGGCAGAAAAGATGGTCTCTTCTGAAGTCACATTTAGTTCTCCAAAAATACCATCCCATAACGTACTGTCTTTAAATGGAAAATCAAGAGCTCTTAATTTATCGATTTGATTTACTATGTTGGATTTTATTAATTCAATTTGTTCATAGTTTAGACTGGGATAAACTTCCCTTAATGGTTTGCCTTCTATTTTCTCCATCACTAAATAAGTTTGATTATCTTGTTCAAACGAATCAATATATCTAGGACAGTTTAAACCTTTGTCTTGTAAAAACTTTAAGTTTCTAATTTCATTTGTACCAACAGGCCTTAGACGTTTTATGAAAACCTCACACTCAGACATAAAGAAAGCAAAAACCTTTTTGCTCCAATCTTCACATATATTAATTGACATTATGTCTTCATTAAACTCTTCAAATGATTTTGTCAAAACTATTCCATCATAATGATCTTGATTGTAATAAAAAGAACCTTCTGACATTACAACAGCATTATCCTCTAATGACCAAGTTTTGGTTCCACACCTATTTTTGATGCAGAATCTGTTTCCAACACCAAAGTCTATAAAACTTATTTCCATTTTGAAATGTTATAGTAGATTCAAACTAAATTTAAATTGATTGATGTAGCTAAGTGATTTAAGGAAGTTGAAGTTGGATTAAAATCAAAACTGGAGGTATCAAAGCAGTTAAAGGAGTTGAGACATTGTATGTTTCAGGCATTTGTTTTCAGCGCTTTGTAACCGCCTCACTCCGCAACCTCACCACCAGTCATAAAATTGGGGATGGCTTGTTTAAACAGCAAACTTGAAACCCAGAGATAAGATTGTTTTTCCTCCCAACTACTGTAACTGCTCTATTGCATTTAT
>JAKTPC010000117.1:0-11916 GCA_030557395.1 Ambrosiozyma platypodis
GTGGAAGAAAGATGCTACTTTGATTCCTTTACCATGGAGAGATGTTCCAAAACCTGAATTAAAACAACTTACTGTCGGTATTTGTTATGATGATGGCATTGTTAAACCTACCCCACCAGTTTTAAGAGCGTTAAAAACCGCCAAAGAGAAATTAGAAAAATCTGGTGTTAAAGTAGTTGAATGGAAGGCTTTAGATACAGAATTATTGATTACAACTGTTTGTAGCATGTACGTTGCAGATGGTGGTTTTGCTCATACTGAGCTCTTCAAGAAATCCGGTGAGCCATTGCTAGATTTAACCAAAATTTTCTTAAGCTTTAGTTGTGGTAGTAAAGGATTGTCAGTTACTGAATATCAGCATGCTACTTACATTAGAGACAAGTATCGTGACATTTATCAATCTACCATGGATAAATTGGGTATCGATTTTATTCTGGCTCCAGCTTATGTTTCAGTTGCTCAAGTTCCGGAAAAGATTCATTATTTTGGATACACTGGCTTATGGAACATTTTAGATTTCCCAGCTATTACTTTCCCTAGTGGATTAAAATGTGATCCCAAAATTGATGTTCCTGTTAAGGATTATGAAGGACGTAATGAACTAGAAAAATATGAATACTTTTTGTATGATGATGCTGAAACTTTCAAAGGTGCACCTATTGCATTACAGCTTGCTGGTAAACGTTGGTTTGATGAAGAGTTGGTTAAGGCTGCTGAAGTTCTTCAAGAAGCCATTTCTAGTTGATCGATCAATCTCTTATTTCTTCTTTATTTGCTTCAATTGATCTTTTATATCTAAACAATATTACACACTCTTGTCCTACTTTAGTTTAGTTAATTATATTCAAAGCTTTAGTTTATTCAGAACTTTGTAACTTGTATTGATGAAGGCTCACTTCCACTTTTCTACCACTTTTAGTTTATATGAAATCTTGTAATGTTTAGTATGTATAACAGTACACACCCGTGCACCACTCCTAATCTTTCTATCAAATTGCGGTTCAAGTTTCAACACAACAGCAGACCAAAATAAAGAAATCAGATTAGTTCCAGGTCGTCATCCAACTCTCCTTGGTATGCGAATCCATCAGATGAAAATACCAGTGCTGATATAATGTCTAACATCTTAGAAGAAAACCCCTGGTCAACACCAGAATCCTCAACTGCGAGAACAACAAGTACTACTAATCGTGAAATAGCCGATGATCCACCTACTCTTTCAACAGATCATACGGATACATATATGCCCAATGAACATGGAAATGAGTATATAAAAACTATACCAGTTAAGAAAATGGGAGATCTCTACAATACTACAAATTTATTCAGTTCTCCTATTACTCCATCCGGCAGTGGTGCAATAATACCTACTCCTGATCCGTTAATTGCCAGCAGTGATCTTTGGACTACCAATGCCAGTTCCCCTCCTGTACCTAAAGCATCACCTTTGGATTTAGCAGCTAGTATATGGGGAGATGTCCCACATAACCCAATGCCTCCGGTGGTTGAAGATACCGCACCTGATAAGTTAGAATCAGTAGTTCCAGACAACACCTCTGAAATTGAGAAGCTTAAACGTGCGCCTGATAAAGAAAGGTCCAAAATTCCAGCAGAACCAAAAGGATCACAAGAAGAAGAAGAACAATCGAAAATAGAGCTGGAGCTTCCCAGTGATGAATCTCCTGAGCATCCAGTCGACACACCTACACATAGAAGAAAAATCAGCCAGTTATATGAATCAGAAGATGTCCCCAACGAAACAGGGGTAAAGGTTGAACAACAATCTGATGAAATAAAAAATAAAGATAGTAACAACGAAGAGGAAGATGAAGACGATTTTGATGACGATTTTGGATCTTTTGAAAGTGTCGAAGAAAGGCAAGTGATCCCACTACAATTTTCCGAGCCAGCAGACAAAATCTTAGCCTCCTTGATGCCGCAAGCCTCAACTACATTTAATCCTCCATCAGAAGCAAATCATCATGGTTTATTGAATTCTAAGCCTGGACTTTCTAAAACATATGAATTAATAACATCGAGACAAAGACATTATAAATTTCCCGAAATACCCAAATCTCAGTTCAGGTCAAGAAGTTACCTAAATAAATCTCCTATAAATCAAGAAGTTATTAAAATCTCTAAAAGATGGTCAAAGGAAGAAAAAGGTGTTTACGTTTCTGAAAGAGATCAATATAATAAAAATATGTCTAGACTGAATGTTTTCCAATGGTCAACCACGTCTCGCGAATCAACCAGTAAATCTAAAAAAGATAAAAGTGGAGCTATGAGAGATCCTAAATCCCAAGTTAATCAAAAACTATTAAAGGTTGCATTCAATGAAGCTAGAAAAATCTTGGAGAAGAGAAAGGATGAACAAGCTCAGGTGAAACTAAAATTAGAACGCGAAAGAAGAGAAAGAGAATTAAGAATCTCTCAAGAAAAGAGAAAGAAGGATGAACTTAAAAAGAAATATTCAAATCCTTCAACTACAACTACAACCCCAAAGAAGAAAACATTTTTTGGAAGCTTGTTTGGTAGTAATAAGTCCAAAATTGCTAAAGATAGCATTTCTCATACTCAAATTACATCACCTGAAATAGAAACCCCTAAATCTCCTGATGATGATGATTTCATATTCCAGTTGAATCTACCTACCAACACTCATGCCACTACCGGGTCTAACCAAGAGGCTGAGGATAATTTAGAATTTGGTGATTTTGAGGGAAGCGATGATGAAGTTTTAGGATATAATCAGCTTGGTTCTGAAGTTCCAGCTGAAATTGCTCAATCTAAAGATATAAAGGATGAAGAAGATGAAGAAGATGACTCATTTGGTGGTTTCTTGCAGACACCTGCTATTCCACATGGTCATGAAAGACGTTTAAGTAGTTTATATTTTGATCCAGATCAAACTCCTACTCTTAGCTTGACTGAGGACGAGATTAAAGAAAGTGATGGCTTCAGTAAAGCTGATGCCAAAGAAAACCCTAGTAAAATACAGAAAGATATAGTTACAGAAAAAGAAAACATTAACCAAGTTAAAAATGATGAACCAGAGCAATCAGCAGAAGAGGTAAGTGATGATGATAGTTTCAATGATTTTGATTCTGCTTCTGTTGGTGAACTTCCAACTTTAGAAAAACAAAATACAGTCCTGTTTGATGCTTTAAGTGCCAGAAATGATACACCTACAACATCAAGTATTGATTTCAAGCAATCTGATAAGAGGAAAACAATCGTTGCTCAACATAAAAGAACATCCACTCCAATTAAGATTAATAGTCCAGCGTTAGATCAACACATCCCTAAGTCTGCAGCATTGGTTGACAAAGTAATTGATGATTCAAGCTTCAAACCAGATTCGGATGACGATGATGATTTTTCTGATTTCGTTACATCTCCAGAGCCAGAAGAAAGACCTCTTCCCTTGAGCAAGTCCCATTCTCTGATCCATAATGTTCTCAAGCATACGCATACTGGCTCTTCCCTTCACACATCTTCATCAACCTCGTCACTTCCTATTACCAATACTACTGCTGCATCGACACGCTCCTCATCTACGCCAACTCCCCATCCGTTACGTCGTTCTTCTACTGGATTTTCAGACTATTTCAATCAGGCTCCTCATGTTTCATCTACCAATACGGCACCTATTCAAGGATCCGCACCGATGCTGCTATCTAACTTGAGAAGAAAACCAAGTGTGCAAAGAAAGCAATTCATTGCAAATCCTAATCCAAATGTTGACATTCCAGAAAGTCTGGTTCCAGACCTCAGTTCTGATATCTCTGATTTTTATCAGAACACAATAATGAGTAATGATGATGTGTTGATTAGAAGTGGTTCTGTTAGCCGTAAGAATTCAATAAGTCGTAAGAGTTCTGTTAAGAGAACAAGCTCTGTGACTAAGCCGAAGACATCTCCAAAATCTGCTCAAAATCTAATTGATTTGTAGTTTTTATTTTTCCTTCCTTTTAATACTGTATATCTGTTTTGACACTCGTTTTTATAAATTTAGGAGACTAATGCCCTTAAACGAAACAAAAAATCTATAAAAATAATTTTTAAAAAACAAAAGCCGCACCCCTGTCGGCGAAGATGAGATCACTCCAAATTAACTGAACTGAAATCATCGAATCAACTCATCAACCGTCAAATCAATAACTTATATTTAGCCATTTTCGTTTCCTACTTGCTTATATAAAATGTCTGTTGTAAAGCCCGCTTTCTTTTCAGAGTTGTGTTTCTTTATCCCAAAAACATCATTTTTGGACACTCTTGATTTCACAACTTAGTACTCCTGAGCCCTTATCACCTGTTGCTATTGCTCTGCCTAGTTGATCAATATGAACGACCAGAATTTCAGTTTAAACCTTAGTTCTTCTAATTTTCCATACCCTCATTCTGATAACACAGGCTCACAGCTGGTCTTAAACGATTCAAGTCTATCTTTAGGCCAAATGAGCTCGTCAATACAACCATCCCCTTACCCATCACCGCCTTTGGCTTCTAGTTCTGGAGATGCCAACTTGGATCAGGTTACTAATGGTCCTCCTCCTTTACCCACATATCCTTCTCAAGAAGTTATCAATATGATACGGAATCACATACCTGAATTTATCTCACCTAACTCATCTTCATCTATACTCTCTGATCCAGCTATCACCTACTCTCAACTGGATGTTCCCCTTTCCAATAGTGGATGCAGTTCATCGGGTTCTTACGCTTCTAATAATGATTCTATCCCATCTGATATTGATTTGAATCCACCTTCTCCCACTGTTCCATCTTCATTCAGTATGTCTGCTGAAGTTTCAGGTAACGACCATGTTAGTATTACTTCCGGTTTAGTGTTTCATGAAACTCTACATGCTAATAATTCTAATGTTACTTTAGAAGAAAGTCATCCAACTAAGTATTTAAACAGAAATCCATTTGCAAGGTTTGCTACACAACTTTCTAATGAACAGCTCCAACCATTTGCACCTCCTACTCCTACTCTTGAGCAAAGACACTTTCAAATAGAGCCAAGACGGGTCCCGGAGCCACAGCCACAACAGCAACAGCAACAGCAAGAAATGCAGTGTTCAAGATCACTTAACCATTCTGCTAGTATGCCTACCTTAATTGGTGCTGAGCTTCAACGGAGGGCTCATATTCGGAGACCCAATCCGCCAAGATCATTAAGAAACCAACAAGCGTCAGATGCTCAGCAATCACAAGCAACTTCTGCTAGACGAAACATAAGTTCACCAAACTATTCTTCAAACAGGAATTTTGTATCCCAACAACATAATTCCCCTGCTATATCAGAAACCTTATCTCTGGGTGATCCAGAATCTACCCGTGCTCACTGTGATTCTCAAAACCATGTTGAGCAGCAATGTTACACACATCCACATGTACATCCACAACACACCGTTCCTTCAGATGTGTTGACTTTATCTAATGGACTTACATCAGAATGTTATCCAGAGCAAATCAATTTTTGGCATTCAGGGGAGCACCGAGCTCAAGATCGTTCAATTGCTGGTAATTCTAATAATGTCTCTACTTCAGGTCCGTCCATTCCATTAATGCCGTCAAGAGAAGCCAGAAGAGACATTAGAGATAATAGATTGTATTACAGAGGACCATTCATTACATCTACTTCTACATCTAACGAGTCTGGTTCTAGCAGCTCTAGTGTTACACTTGTTTCATCTTCCGAAACTGCGGCTACCGCTAGACCTGTTTCTCCAGTCACGCCCCCACTATCACCCTTTTCTGGTTCATCCATTAGGGCAAGCTCAACGTCTGTTAATGGATCAACCTCTTCTTCTCAACCTAATGGTCTGTCCTCAATGTCATCTGTTATTAGTGGTGATAATATTCCAATTATGAACATCATTGAAACCACTGAGTTGTTTGATAATTCCAATGCCATTATAATACAGCAACAGCAAGAAGACACATCACCGCTACCCACCCCACCTTCGACTCCTATTCTCACGGGCTACCCTTCCGTTAATACAAGCGATACAATGTCAACAATTCCATATGATGAACTAGATTGGGATTCAGTTTACATCATGGAGATTCAACAAGTTGGGTCATCAAGAACAGATTCAGACACAGATACAGATTCCACTTCTTCGATTTCCACTGCATCTACGGTAACAATTGAATATTTTGAAGATGAGCCACCTGAATACAATGATCTATTTTCAATATTGGAAGAATCTTCAATCGAAGAAATCCCTTCCGCTGAACCGGCTCAAGAAAATGTTGTCTTAACACAAGATCAATTAGAGCAAGAACTACAAGATTTCTTAGAGCAGCTACCACCAACCCCAAAATACACCAAGAAAGCAAAGCAAGGTGAATTAAGCATACCTAATCATAAGGCTATTGATTTACCTACTGTTAACGAGCATTGTAATCAACCTAGAGAGCCACCTCCAGATTACACTACTATGACTCCCGAATTAGAGCCTTACATCATGAGACCTGCTTTTTCGCAGAACGGTGGTGATACTAGAAATGGTAGAAATACGGCGTATTTTCTGAGACCTCCAAGTATGATTATTGAAGAATAGAAATGCTGGTGAAATAGTGTGTAACATATTACTGTTAATTAATTTGTGTTTTTCTCTTTTGTTAACTGCTCACTGCATTTTGATTTCAGTGTGTTTTTTTTCTTTAAAAAAAAAAAAAATTAAGGATGAAACTGGGTTATTTATTTGTTTTTATTATTAAATGGTTTACATTCATCAAGTTGGATTTTCATTTGATTTAGTTTACTTTAATTTAATCTTTAAGAAAAGAGTTTTGGCTCTTCCTTCTAGTTGCTACAACAATTATATTTATATTTCATTTCTTTTTGTGTTCCAAGTTTCTTTTGTATTTTGCAAGTTTGATCTGATTAGTCTTTTCAATCTAGAGTCATAGTTTTTATGCTAGCTGGAGCTAAAGTTAGAGTTGATTTTTCATTTCTGGTCAACGTTTTTTTACAAGGTATTATTTGCCTTTTGTGTAATATTTAGATGGCTCTACAATGTCTACGGGTTTCCAATGCCTACTGATCACACTGGCTATCGGGTGCCAGATCAAATAGTGAATTAGACTAAAGCTAAGCTGATTGACCAAGTTTAACTGACTATTGCTTTCAGATAATTAGTTCCGTGGGTTGTGTGCTTGAAGACGTATATCTCCCAATCCAGGTTGACTCAAGGCGAATGGCTAGATAGGACTCGACGATAACTTCTTAGCAAATAACTTGTCTAGAAATATCCACCTATATTAATATTAGAGCCATAGAATCCGGAAGGATAGCTAAACGTGCTGGAAATTCAATATCTCTTGGTGTTTCCGGAACAACTGATCCAAAAGTGACCAGATCCAGTTTCAGTGAATGAAGATCTCTCCTATCATTTAAAGCAATATTACATATATAGGTACCAATCTTCAACCTAAGGGATTCAAGCTTATCTCCTAAATCTAAATGAATATTCCTGACTGCAACAATTGTATTATATATATCGAGATCCATTAGTTTTTCTACCTCAATTAAACTATTAGGTGGGGGCCTATTCTTTTGATAATTACTCAACATTAAATAAAACATGTCTTGCTGTAACTCCTACTGCAAATTTGAGTAGAAGACTAGTTGGAGGTTGTTTCGTTTCAATAGCGCTTGTACTATCAAGTGACAGCTTTGATTCAGACATAATGAAAGCAATGTAATCTTAAAGAATATCAAAAGACGTTGGTGTTCAATAAATAGTTCAAGTTAATATAGCTAAGATATATAAGTAAATTGAGGAATTGCAAGAACTACGCAAATAAAGTCCTTCAGGGAGTGGCTTCTTGTACGCTCATATCCCTTTTTGTGCATGGACATTGACACATCTCTACACCAGACAATTGTACCAGGTAGATCTTACCCATTCCTGACTCACTGCATACTTTGATGATTTGAACTTATAGTCATTCAAAACCCAAGATCATAAGCATTCATCTATTGACTTGTCATAACACATCAAATAAACCTGCTATTTTTTATCTCTTTCTTTTAACCCCCGTCTGTTTTATTATACATTTTTTATTCATTGTTTGTTTGGCCAAAAGTACAGTTTTTTTGAAGTTTACTTTTATTAAGAAATAATTCCACTGTACTTATAAACCATGAACATGACAAGAGCATTTTTACTAAAGGATTCAAGAGTGGTACAGTAAGCACCAGTTTTTGAGTTATTATAAGACCAGCAGCATTAAATGATCGTTGATCTAAGAAATCGTATGTTTAATTTAAAGTCAGAAACCTTTTCACCAGTTGGAAATATTTTTGGCCCTGAAAGTTTCACTTACCTTTGCTAGGTAAAAAGAAGGTAGGTCCGCAATTCAAAAAAGTATAGGGGTTTCTGGAAATAAATCTTGATGGAGTCGCGACGTTTTGATTGGCTGGCACATACCTCGGTAATTTAGCGAAAACCAATCCTTCGTATAAAGGAAAACTTTTGTATAGGAACCGGAAGTACCACTAGTAAATAGATTTTTGTTTATTTTGGTGAATGGGTATTTATCTGTTTAGATTGAAAGCCTTAAAAACAGGTATTGTAAGCAATATAACTATTTCCGGTAGTTTGAATGACGTAAATTTGCTTGTGTAATTGGTAAATCCATATGATAATAGAAAACTTGATATCCACCATACATTACGGTTAGCGTCGCACTTCACGTGAACGGCACGTGCGAATCGGATTTATCTTTAAAAAAAAGTAATCATCATCACACATCATTTTTTTGGGTGATCTGTTTTCCTTTTTTTTTTGAAGCCCAATAAAGTCTTTCTTCGAGCCGTTTTATTAGAAAACCCCTTAAATGTGTTTGAAGTGAGTCTATATAGTTGCAAAAAAGATTATAATCAATTCGCTCAAGGAGCCCAGTGTCTTTTGGCTCCACCAGACTTTGTTTCCTATCTTCGAAGGATCTTTTTCTTTTTGGTTCTGCGTAACTACTGTCATTATAAAACCTAAATAATCCTACTAGGACCTCAAGGCATCAAGATGGTCCCCTTCTCTGCCCAAGTCATTGTACTTTGATCAATGGGGGGGGGAAGGGGGACTGCACTTTTAAATCCATAGCTAAGTCAAGTGAACCACTCAAAAAGAAAGTAAGAGGATTGGTTTCCCAACCTCAAAGAATTAAAATTTTATCTCCCTGCTGAAACTCCATTCACTGAAAATGATGATAGATTAAAAAAGATTCATAGGATGTCCCTCAGGATAGATAATATTTTCATCATCTTGGAAAACTTTGTTTTTGATTTCTTCAACATCCACTTCAGAGCGTTTCTAATCCAACATAATGGAAAAATTAAGGTAAGAAATGGACTCTTACACTGCATCATAGATGTGTGGAAGTTCTTTGTTTCTGAAGGGTATTTTAGTTTTTCTGGAGAATCAAGCTCCATTGATATTATTCTTCCTAAACTGACCGGAGTGAAAATTTGAAATTTGAATATCAAAGATATTTTAGTTGGTTCCTTAGAAAGTGAATCAACCACAAATATGCATATTAGTTGTAAATGAATCTCGAGCTGTGATTTTAGTCATATGCTAAAATTGGAAGAACTCACTATAATAGATCTTGGAAAAGCCCAATTTGATAGTTGGAATACGCCGAACGTAGTTTTCTCTTCCTCTATACGTTCTTTAAGTTGTTCTGAACATTTGTTTGGATATTTGGATTTCAATACTTGTCCAGATTTATGACATCTCAGATTTGATTTTTATGAGGTTAATTATTCCAAGGAGATGGACAAGAACATTAATTGGAGAAATTTACCTCCCCAGATAGAGTTATTGGATCTTACTCTTGATCTTGGTCGGCCGAGGAATAAAAGGGATATTCCTTTGGATCTAGGAGAAAAGTTTGAAACACTTGAGTTGACTCTTGATATGGATACTGCGTGAAATGATATTATTGACTTTTCAACAGTTCCGACTTCATTCACTGAAACGGAATATTCATGCTATTTTATCAGTTGCTCAAGAAACACCAAGCTAACTATTGCTGGTGATGTGTGGGAATGCGGAGATAGCAGGATTATCTTTCCAGAATCTATGAAGTTTAATGTCACACTAAAGGAGACGTCAGTAAGACGTTATTATCCTGGCTGATTATCTTCTGGGAAGGCTGTATGATTTCCCCATGTTGGAAATACTTGTTTTGAAAAGACTTTTGATTTATGAGACGAAGTGCAGTTTCATCTCAACTCTATTTACCTTTTTACCCTTAATATTAACTTTTGTCAGTTTTTGTTTTGGTATGATATCTTTCTGGATAGCTTTTTTGAGTTTTAATTTTATTTTCTAGCTGGCTATTCAATCCAGTTGTTTCCAGACACTGTCTAGAGTAATCAATAATGATGAATCTATTAACTTTAGGACAGTAGTCGAGAGAGCTGGAAATTGTCTGGTGAAAATTGGTCAACTATATCAACAAATTGTTGAAACATATTTGTTGCTTTAGGGATATATATAGGATTGGAAGAGAAGATACCTATGGTAGGAACAGGCCATATAAGTTTTGTAGAGCAACTTAATCAAATTGATTCATTTGGATACGCTCTTCCTGTAAAACCTGACCAAAAGAATTAGATACTGTTAAGACTTGGAGAAATCTGTAATGGTTAACGTGAGGTATTGTATCAAGTGAAATTGTGATGTATAAAATATGAAAGTAATTAGTTAAATATCTTATTTTGTATACAACTAGGAGCTGTATTTTCCAAAAGGGAACAATTCAGTATAAATATAAGATCAAACCTTGATAACTATCAGAGCAGGCTGATGTCAACACTACAGCTGTTCACTATATATAGCAAATTATGACAACAATCTTTTGCATTACATTCAGCAACACTGTATCAGGAGTTGCCAAATTCTACGGTTACACAAATTCAATGGTTTGTTGACCACCTATCAGAGCCCAGTGTTACAATGATTAATAATCATACATACGCAGCAGACTGATGTTTAGATCACGCATGTTACAACAATATCAAATAAACTAAAAACTTTAAAACTACTTAACTAAAACTAGAATAGAGAGAAACCATATAAAAGTGTCTGAATGTTATTGCTTAATTGGATGTCCATAAAATGACAGAACAAATAGTCAATTGATTAACTAGAAATGGCTTCTTGAAGAACTTCAGCAGCCTTAACCAACTCTTCATCAAACCAACGCTTACCAGCAAGTTGTAACGCAATAGGGGCACCTTTGAAAGTTTCAGCATCATCATACAAAAAGTATTCGTAGTTTTCCCATTCATTGCGGCCCACATAGTTTTTAACAGGAACATCAACTTCAGGATCACATTTGAGTCCACTCGGGAAAGTAATTGCTGGGAAATCTAAAAAACTCCATAATCTAGTATATCCACTATAATGAACCTTTTCTGGAACTTGAGCAACTGAAACATAAGCTGGAGCCAAAATGAAATCAATGCCTAATTTCTCCATTGTCAATTGATAAATGTCACGATACTTATCTCTAATGTAGGCAAAATGTTGATATTCAGCAACTGATGTTTCGTTACTGTCACAAGAAACGCTTAGAAAAAATCTGGTTATGTTCAGCAATGGTTCGCCAGATACCTTGAAAAGTTTCTTATGAGCATGGCCACCATCGGCACCATAAATGCTACAAACAGTCTTAAATAGTAATTCCACATCTAAAGCTTTCCATTCGACTACTTTAACACCAGATTTTTCTAATTTCTCTTTGGCGGTTTCTAAAGCCCTCAAAACTGGTGGAGTAGGTTTAACAAAGCCATCATCATAACAAATACCGACAGTAAGTTGTTTTAATTCAGGTTTTGGAACATCTCTCCATGGTAAAGGAATCAAAGTAGCATCTTTCTTCCAA
>JAKTPC010000118.1:0-11346 GCA_030557395.1 Ambrosiozyma platypodis
GGAGGGGGGGGGGGGGGGGGGGAGGGGGGTCATAATTAATTGTACCGCTTTCTAAAGATGAGAAACTAGACGAAATATCATCACCTTTTCTAGCCTTATAGTTAGTTAAATCAGGTCTTTTAAAATTGTTAGTTCTTACTTTCAAAACTGACTGATGAGTTGCGGTGGTAGTGGATGTATACATTTCCTGTTTTGACTTGAAGTAATATTTCTTAGTGCTTTACTGATATTTCAAAAAACCTGGAGTAAAAATATGGGGTAGAAACATGGCTGTATTTATATCATCATCATCATCATGGATCTAAGCTCCACGAACCAAATCTTAGCGAGTGCGGGAGGCATACCCACCCAAATTGCAGGTGCGCGTGGCTTCCCAGAATAGTACCTGCATTGGAAAGAATCAGCTTTATTATAAATTTATATTTGTTCATTTAGTCAAGTAGAACTCCAGTTCCAAATTATAGCTAAACACTCGCTAAAAAAGTACAAAATAGATGTATATTTAAGTCATTAATATTCGTTTCACCTGGTCTCACGTGTGTTATAGACAAAATGGATTTATAAAGTAGGTGGACACAATAAGGGCAATATTAGAGTGCTTTATTGTATACGAATTTCCAAGCATCAGTCATAGACAAATTTGAAATATTGATGTGTAAGGTAGATTCCAATAAATGAAATAAAAAATGAAGCATTGCTAAGACCAGTTTTTAATAGAACTTTGGCAAATTTTGTGAAATAAAGATTAATTATTCTGAAATCATAAACATGTTTCACAACCAGGTTTCATAAGCCAGATATTGTTTTTGATATTTAAGAAATGTTTAGCACAGACAAAAGCACAAAAACCTATTATAGGTATTTTTTATCAATTAAAACCAAAGGGCACATCAAATTAATATCTTTTCTTTCTTCAATTTTTTTTGTTTCTTAGCAGCACTTACATTAGTGAATTTTCTCCATTTCGTAACTCTATCACCTCTTTTTTCCTCCCAACTCTTCTTCATCAATTGTTCGCTTTCAACTTCTTTGAATTTCTCTTCTTCTTGTCTTTGCTTTCTTAATTCAAAAAATCGTTTTCGCTTCTCTTCCATTATTTTGGCTCTTTCTAACTCTATGATTAAATCTTTGACTTTAGCTCTCCATAATTTCAAATCATTTTCGTTTAGTTCATTAAAATTTGGATTGGATTCGATCAATTCCATTCTGGCGTCTGCCCAGACCTCATCTAGTTTTGCTCGTTCTTTATCATCTAGTAAAAATAGTGAAGATTTTTTCAATTGATCAAAGGCATCTTTGGCTCTAGGATTCAATGATTTATCAGGGTGAATCAGTCTAGATTTGTTTCTGTATATTTTGTTTATATCATTGTTAGATATTCCAGGTTTGCTTTCAAATATCGTATAATGATCTAATCTGAAACAAGAGAGAATACGTTCAATTTCAGTGTCCTATAATATGAACGAAAAAGGGTTAGTATGGAGTCTCGATTGAGTAAGATAGCAAAGTTATCCAGGTGGCGATTTCAAAACAAGCATACCCTAGCCAACTCTAGTTCTTCCTTCTTGAGACTTCTCTCTAATTCTTCTATCTCTTGAACAGCCATTTTCTGTAAGATTTCCTAGTAATTCTGCTGATCAAATTGCTTTGATATGATATTAGCATGACTTTGTAACCTAACATGACGGTTGGTTATAGCATCACTAATTGTAAAAACTAAATGGTGCACGGATGTTATTTTAAGAAAAGTTTTCTATTCTCAGCTTTAGTTACGTCCTTAATTATCCCCTTAATCTTTGTACAGTAAATGTATAAATTACGTAGAACCTTATTAGTCACTGCCTTACCACGTTTCCGTCATTCTTTTTACAAATAAATAGGTTGCTAGACTGCTTTATCTGTCACCGCTGCTCTTTCATGACGGTAAGGTTTTAGAGGGACAGAACAAGCTGATTATTTTGAGTTCAACTTTAAAATGCATCGATCTTATAGACAGAACATTAATATAGAAAAATACGAAATTATAAAAGATTATATAGAAGTGCAACTTTATATATACATTGTGGGTTGTTTTACTGGTGTGAGACCACAGCGTTGGACCTCCAACTTTCGAAGTTGGTGAAATCTATTTTATTTTACAGATGCAAGATTATTTAAATAAAAAAAATCAAGGAACACATAACGAAATGCCTGCTAAAACCATAGTAAGAGAACAGGTTACTTCAAAAAGTTTAACTCATTCCCAATAACCTGCTTGTAACTAAATCCACTGTAGGCCAACTCTCTCTTAAATTCACGACTAATATCTAACTGCAAATCAACATCTAGTTTTCTAAAACTAAACTTTTGTAGTGTGATTGGTATGGAGCCTGAACATTTCAAGTTAACTCTTTTAATTGCAGTGGGAGAGAAAACAACAGTACAAGCTTTAAGTTCATCAAACGAAATCTCAGCAACATCAACAATACCCAGATAGTCTTCTTGATAAAGTTCAATATCTATAACTTTCATTGTTTCAATAAAGTCATTAAAGTTGCCAAGATATAATTTATCATTTTCATGTTCCAGATCCAATAAGCAATAATTGAAAGCTTGCATTGCAGGATTGAAACCACTACTGCCAGCAAGAGTTTTAGAATCAATACATATAACAGCTTTATTTGAACCAACTTCAATTTGATACCATTCCACCGGTTGCGAGTAGGAGAGTAATAATCGAGGTGGAGGAACGGCTTTCCAAATAAATGTTTTACCGTCTCCTTGAATCGTAAATCTATTAAGAGTCCAAGGTAAATAACCGAGAATACAATTTTCAGTATATAATAGTTGGCAGTTAAGAACGACTGCATTAATTGAACATCTTGGAAAGATCATATCTAATACTCCAGCTCTCCCATCTTTGCGGTGTATATGGAGATTCTTAATTGGATATGGTATACAGTACTCAAAATTAGTTGATGAGGGATTTGACATGTGGACTAACTCCAAAGGGGCAGAAATCATGGATAATGTTGGGAGTGGATCAGCGTCTTCAAACCATATTTCCTTTAGAAGTGGTATTTCTGAAGTATCAACTGATATATTGTGAAGATTTCTCAAAGAGAGCTTTCCAAGAGTGGTATTTGATATGGATATAATTAGATTGTTAGCATTGAGTTGAGTTTCAAAACTTATTTTCAGCGTCTTCAAGTTACTTAAATTGTGTACCCATCCAAAGTCAAACTTTGAACTTGAGCTATCTATCCTAACAGAGAGTTTGGTGATCAGCATTTTAATTGGATTAAGCATGCTCAACCATAAATCTATATTGCTACTTGTTATTATTTCACAAGCATAACTTATTTCAATTTCTATCTTGAACTGACGATATTTATATAATAAAAGTGAACTGATCGGTTCAAAAGATTTTGAATTTTGCAAATTAGATTGTTCAATTATCATAATTAACTTTAAAATTTTAATGTTAAGTTTAGCTAGTAACAGGCCGTTAATAAAAAGTAAGACATCCTTATATGAATTAGTTTGCGTGATTGTAAATGATATTCTTAAAACCTGTAAGTTTGGAAAATGTGATAATTTTGTAACAGAGGTTAAACTGTTGCCAAACCAGCCATGATAAATCTTCAAAACAGAAACATTATGTTTCCATTCATTTGAAGGTACACAACAAAGAAACGAAGGCTCTGCGCATAGCTGAACATGAGTGAATGAATCAGCAAACATATTCAGCCACGCTGAATCTAACTGTTTAAATTCCAGAGAATCACTGTTGATACCTTTAATCGAAAATTCGTTCAGTGAAAGATTTCTTGATTTAATGAACATCACCAATCTTTTGAATTCATCTTCCTTGCTTTTTAAATTTCCTTCTAGACCAGAAATTTCAAATTCAATATCATTGATTTGTTCAGTGCTTTGGTGATCTGAATCATCCTCTGAAATATAATCACCCAAATCATCATAATTTTTTTCATTATAAGGCTGTTCGACTTGACGACAGATAAAAGTACTTGGTTTCAAAACAGACTCAATTATATCATCAAATTGTGAATCTCTTCCTGTAGAGTTAATCAACTGTTTTAGGTTCAGCGATTCAAAGATGACAAAGTTCCAAATTCTTTTTGACAGATCAGCTGGTAAGCCTGCAATAATTCTTTTGAAAGTCACATGCAGAGGTAGAACCTTCCAATAGCTAGTTTTTGCTTTCTTCCTTGAAGTCATGGCTAGTATAGCAACATTTGGAAGCAGCAAGTATGAGAACCTGTACAGAGGCAGCAAATTGAACAACTAACTGAACTAACTGATTAACTACTATCCAGCTTTGTGGCTTATTCAAAGGTCGGGATAACAAATTACGCGCCCGTACTTCTACGGCTTTAAGCGAACCCCTTTTTCTTAATGGGGATACTAATCCTAGGCTCTGTCAGTAGAAAATCCTGAGTCAAGTTCAAGGGGTCTCATTATAAGTGGAAAGGCGCACGGATATATGGTTGCATGTATTTCTCAACATAAAAACAATTTATACAACGAAAGGATACCAAATGGATAGTAAACACTAAGTCCAAAAAAGAACACTGAAACATTTTCCCAGAAACATCAAATTTGCCTCCAAGATCAATAAATATAAGTAAAAAAGATGAAATCTCATAAGTCACCATTAAGCTTCCTTATCATTAGATGCCTTCAGAGCAACGTTAATACGATCAATTCTATCCTGAACATCAGGTTGGTCATCTTCACTAATAGAATAAAAAGGATCATTGTTCAAATGGTTAAAGCTTTGATTTCTGGCAACAACCAAAGTAGAGGACAATTCTTTTCCATATCCTAACCCAACAGCATAATTATCAGCAGAATAAATACCACTTCTCACAACCATATTAAAGCAATAGTTAAAGGAAAATTGAACAGAGCTATAAATATAATTGAAAAGAGCTAATCCAACAATAGTGGGTGTTTCTTCACTAAATTTGAAACTGCTATACAATGACTTGTTGTATATCAAACTTGCAAAAATTTTAAATAATAAAGCGTTATTGGCAAGCAAGAGTGAGTGTCTAATCTTTGTGTGATTGAATTTCCAATGACCAATCTCATGAACTAAGACCGCACGAAGTTGATCTTTCTTCACTTGATCAATGACAGTATCATATATGAAAAATTTTTGGGAGCAAAATGGTAATCCAAAGAAGAATGCACTCGAATGATTTGATTTTTCAGATCCATTTAATACGTAAATTTCAGATAATGGGAATCCAGTCTTCTTAGCCACATCTCTAATCAAATCACTTAGCTCTCCTTCTTCAAGTTTATCAGATTTATAGATTAATGGCACAATAACATTAGGATAAACCACCAAACCAAAGACAGCCATAAATATGTATAAATGGAATAAGTAAATTGAAAGATGTGGTTTGCATAAGTCGATAACTTTTAAGGCAGTTGCAATAACAGGAAGTGTTGCAACATCACTACCAACCTTAGTCCTAAATTCTTTAATGAACCAATCTTTGGTAGTAAACTTATTAAACCCATAGTTCTCTTGTATAACAAACGAATTATAATAACTTGATATTAATGATTTGGGGAAATTAATTAAGAAAAGGCCACCAGCAAATAACAATGACTGAGTAATTGGACCAGAAAAATATGGAATAACATTGGCAACAAAAGGCAACACTGATCCAGCCACAGACCACAATCTAGGATATAGATCAAAAGTGAAAAAGACTGTTTGTTGAATTAAATCAATTGTTTCATTAACGAATTTAAACTTCAAATTCGCTTTAGTATACGTAACATCCTGAGCATCCTGTTCTAAGGATTCACTAGGGCTTCTTAATGGAGCTTTCTGTATGGAATCTAAAGAAGATGATGACAATGACGACTTATGCTTTGGTTCTCCAACTGATCTATATTGTCTGTATTTAAGGTATGATTGAATTGTAAATTGAACAGTTGAAATGCCGAAAATTATCGCCTTCCAATTGATATTTGGATTGTCTAAAGATGGAATCAAACTGGAACCCATGATATGTATATATTTGATCAGTAATTCCCTGGGTCAATTAGAAGATGTTCAAATTTGAGGAGGGCAATGTTTGAAGACTTACATAGTGCCTTTAGAAGATGTATTCGATCATCACCAAATGAGAGGAGTAGGCTGAAGCTGGTGATTACGTAATCGGTGGCTCTGAGTGCGGCTCTACTCATTTACTTTGTTTAGGTCATCAAACATAGCGTACGTAATTTGGAAGAACTTATATGACTGACATACAAAAATACTCTAGAAAAAGATAACAAGAGAGAAACAAGATGCATAGCAGTTGGTAATATTAAAATGATATGAACAATATAGGGAAAATGTAGTAATGTATTATGATGAAGGTTGCAAATGAAATAGTGAATAAGAAATTAACAGCCGTCAATCAATCTATTCTTAGGGAAACTATAGCCAGCCATACCCCAAGAAGTATGGTTATTATTTTTATAGGCACTTGGATGAGCTTCAATATAGTCGCTAGTTGGGTAATCATCTGGGTCACAGGTAATACTAACTGAATCATTAGGTTGATAAATTCTAACGTAATCAATAGACATAGTGGAAGGAAACTTGATTGAAGCCCAATCGATATAAGCCCAATTATTAGAAATACCTAGATTTATAATCATCGACATTGGCTCTTTGGAAATTCTTCTCCAATCAGTATTACCGTTAGGAGATAATGCTGGTGCATGAAGTGTGAAAGTTGGATCATCACCAACAAACCATCTGATATAACCATTAACATCATCATTAAGATATTCATAAGCATATTTTTGAAATCTGCGTTCGGTGCCAACTTCTCCACGTTCGTACCAAGTTGTGTTCAAAATCGTAACAGCAGAAATAGCTTGTTGAAAAGGACCACCGGTGTACTTGTTCATAGCAGTATGTGAATGGTTGTGAATTTCAACCCAATCATAGTCAGGAATGTACCAAATATCATAAGGAGCAACTTGATAAGATTGAGAAGCAGAGCCGCAACGAACGTCAGTATTGACCTCAGCTTCAAGAATATCGATTTCAGGAGCACCTCTACCTACACCTGGATTTGGATGATCTTCACCATCACAAGTGCAGGAGTTTAATCTTTGCCCAGGCAAATAAGAAATACCGTCTGGAGAGGATTGATTAGCAGTAATACCAGCATCACATGCATCATAAGTGTAAGGCCAGACCCCTTCAGTGGTAGCCATATAACCCGGTCTAGCTAAGTTACCAAGAGACCAAGCACCAGGCCATAAACCAGTAATATTACCATAATTAGGCAATTGAACAGACACTTCCATAACTCCCTGAGTAAAACACATTCTATTCCAAGAGTGTAACATACCCGATCTATAATATAAATTGTGGTTCTTGTAAGCATCCATTCTCAACTTAACTGTACCATTAGCTGTAGTAACAGCATCAGGGTCGTACCATTCCAAATCATTAGTGGCAGCATAGTTAAAATCGGGCGCATACCAGAATTGATCGTCACCTTCATAGAAAGTTCTACCTTCAGCATTGAATTCATCGCTGAAAACTAGTTTCCAAAGAGAACCATCTTTAGCTTTTCTAGTCATTGCATACTCTGGGGTGTCAAAATCAACTAATTCTGTTCTGATTGCACTTAATTGTGGATAAGTGTATTCTGTTAGTTTAATATATGTTTCTTCCCATGTTTGACCACCACCATCTGCAACACCAGTGTAGGTTAAAACAGGTAAAACGACAAACATGGCCAGCATACCTATAGCTAAAGAGATAAAACCAATGAGCCCCGCTATGGATTTCTTGTCCATTGTCTTCAAATCATGCTTAAATCTATTATTTTCGTATTCGGCATCAACTATTGGATCAGGATTATGTAAATAATCATCATCTTCCTTATCATCTATGGTTAATGGAAATGAAGAGGCTGGATATCCTCCAAATGGAGAACTCTCAGAATCAACCAGAAACGCATGTTTTGAATCAGCAACAGAAGACATTGATTCAGAATACCGAGAACCAGAAAAATTGTTCTTAGGTATAAATTGTGAAGCTGAGTTAATGGATTGAGTCGATATGACTCTTGCTCCAGTTAAACCTTGTGGGTATCTATCTGACTGATTGATATTAGTTGATGAGCCACCAAATGGATTTAAGTTTGAAGCGGAAGAACTCATATATGGAGTTCTGACATCAAGTAGATTTTTGTTTTCGTTATTTTTGGAATCTGAATTAGAAGAAGAATAAGAACCTAGTTCGATTGCATTATTAAATGGATCACTGCTATCACTTGAATTTGAGTACTGTTCCGGATTGGGAGACTTTGAAGTTAAATTTCTTGAAGCCATATTTGGGAATCTTAGGTATTCCAGCTGTCAGGTATTTAACTAGTTAAAGTGAAAATTTTTATTTCTTGAAAGTATGAAGTATGATCTGAAAACAAAAAGCAGCTGAACTACAGATAATGGTTTGGCAGTTAATGAAAATGGTGGGGGTATCTAGTAGGAGCTTAAAGTTGAAACCAAAACTAGCATATGTTGAGTAATACGGGTATCATGTGGCCAACTTATATACTGAATACGTCCAGTTCACCAACTGAGACGATGCCAAGGACATGAAGGAGGAGGAGCTACTACCAGTTAACAGAGAACAAGAATTGGCGAACCTGGAACAGCATAAGTGGGCCCATAAATACGGTTGAAGGGGATCCCTGACAAACATTGGCTATAGGGTTATATTTGCTGCTATCACTTTGTGTATCATCCAAAGCATTATTTGAATCAGCTTACTTAAATCACAAAATCTGAACGGGCTGATGATTGAATTGAACTCGGTTAGGGATGCATACGTGCATACGCGTTCGCGTTCTGGCCCCGCAAGCCACACTTTAAAAATAAAGGCTGAGCATGCGTCTGAACGGCTTTGAAGCACTTGCGGATTGATCCTATATATTTAGTTATGCCACATAGCAAGTGAATAAGAAATGGGGTAAATTTGATTAGCTACTCACAAAGTAGTAATTATTAATAATAATTAAAACTAAAGGTAATAATAAAGTAGAAGTAGATATGATGACTTCTTGGGCAAAAGCGAAGAACCATGTCGACGGCAACGCGGCTGGGACGTCTAACTAATCAACCCTTTTGTTACTTATTTCCCTTTCCTTGCTTTCTTTTCTTCCTTTTTTTCAGTTACTCTAGCTTTTCCTCTATTTTTCCTTTCCTTTTTAGATGGTTTTCTATTCCTTTTTTCAACTTAGTCTGCTTTCTTTCTTCTTTTTTTACATATATTGATTTTATCTCCTCTATATACTTGAGATATAACTTGCTTTTAGAATATTTATTTTTGGACTTATAAGGCTGACTACATTTATATACTTAAGAAGAATCCCAGACTTTTCAGACATACTTGTTTTCTTAAAAAAATGCATTAATGGAACTATAGTTTTATACAAGAGTTTGTATATGAAAGCTTCACTTCCTATTGTCTCTATAGCTCCACCAATAGATCGTCAAAACAAATTGTGGAACAGAAGAGTAAAAATTCGAAAAAGGAATAAACCAATTGAATAATAGCACGACATATGTTTATATTAACCTATACAATAAATTTAGGTAGTTCTAGAAGCAACTGTCAAACATCCTGTACAAAAGAACAAAACAAACAGAATATTTTAAAGGGAAAAGACTAGTAAACTAGTAAAACCCTAAATGGATCTCCCGCTAGGTAGAAAATTACCCTCACATATTGTACCCCTCCAAAAACAATTGGACCCTCTCAAATATTGGGCTCTCTCGCACAAAAATACAAAAGTACAGGACAACAACAACAACAAGGAGTCAAAAATCTTTTTCCCGCTTTCCATTGTTCAAGATTTTTGTATTGTATACCTACTACCATATCGTTATAATTTATGAACTCACGATTTATCAGGTTGGATTTTACGTCCTAAGTAGACAAAACACCATAAGTAAAAGGAACGGTGTAGAAAATATAAACAAATTCAGTATGAAAAAATACAAATGATAAAAGATGAAAGATGAACAACCAAAGAAAAGTAAACATAATTGACAACCATAAACCAGCAAACCAAGCGACACAAGTAACTTCGGTATTATAAATTTTAGTTGGAGCACACTTTTATGTTTCAGTATATGTAGCGGTAACCAAACTTTGACCAGCTGGAATGTTATGATTATTAGTGGAGTTCATTTTCCAAATTGGACATTTGCTTGTAGTAATCGATTTGCCTTTAGTGACTCAACCCATTTTTTCCCAATTCACGCTTTGCAATATTTTGAACATAAGTATCGGTTCTAGTGGTTGGAGCACAGTTCTGGGTGTCGGTGTAAGTAGCAATGACTAGAGCGACAGCTTCACCAGCTGGAATATTATATTGATTAGTGAAAGTCATAGTCCAGATTGGGCAACTGCTATAAACAACGGTGGAATAATCAGTATTACAACGTCTTTTGTTTAAGACTGGAAAGCCAATGACAGAAGTAGCAAATATTAAAGCAGATAAGAAAATGCCAGATTTCATTTTGACTCGATTATTTGTTTATAGGAGTAAAGAGTAGATAGTTTGGTTCGATTATAATGATGATGATGATGATTAAAAGTATTCAGGTTTTGGTTTGATTGAGTCAAACATTTGAAGTAGAACATTGACTCATAATGGGCAAGGAAGGGAAAAGGATAATCATTGGTCATACAAAAGGTATCGGGGTGTAGATATCAATCCGAAATAATATACAAATTGATATCCAGTCAACAGTATCATCATTGGCTGCAATGAATCAATAAACTCATGACTAAGAGGGGTTTAATTAGATCCATACAATGACTCAGTCTTTATACCATCCCGTTTAAGGGTGTTGTAAGTATACCAAGGTATGGTAGAAGATGATAACTTACTTTTCCAGTTAACTTAAGTATTAGACTTTAGTAGGTATGACTTTTTCAATAAAGATTAATAATTTCTCTATTAATATTCCCTCGATACTCTATACAAAATATATAAAATCCCCAGGGGGAAGAGGCCTATATATATTAAAATGATATTGATATTCTTGACTTATTATTCTGAACAATGAAGTTAATATTAACAATAACATCATGATAAGCTTATGGTCATAAGAACGGTCTGATCCCGTAGTCGGGTACGGTCCGATAACGTATCCAGAACAATCCTTATATTGTAATAACATTGTATCGGGGTGTGGATATCATTCCGATATAATATAGGAATTGATATCCAGTTAACAGTATCATCATTGGTTGCAATGAATCAATAAACTCATGAGTAAGAGGGGTTTAATTGGATC